>JAJIYU010003570.1:0-26464 GCA_030144865.1 Tinospora cordifolia
CCTTTTATGGCCAGTAAAAAGAAAGCATTAAGAATCCAAATTATAAAACAAAACCTCAGAAATAGATTAATCAAAATAAGAATATCAGGATTCTACAATCTAGATTTACATTCTAGACTTAAAATAAAACTAGCCTAACATGATTAAGAGTTCACACATCAAAGAATTAAGATCACAAATAAGCATACTCAACTCTTGGACCTTGATCTTCAATTCTTCTTTGTCTTCTCTCTTTTCTCCTTTATCAGCCGTTATTCTCTAGATATTTCGTTCTCAAAACTATCATCCTTTAAAACCCTACTACAATGACCTATTTATAGTTTTTCACTAAAGAAAACCCTAAAAATTATAAAAATTCCGATTATTACTCGAATGACCACGGTCAGTGATTTTTGTGACAAAAACCAGAAATTCCCTGCATTCTGTCCACCGCGGTCTGTAGAGTTTTTGTGCAAACCACATTCTGGTGACCGCGGTCTTCAATCTATGGACCACGGTCACCAGAATGGTATTCACTGGTTTTGCTCTTTTGTTCTGACTGCAATCTTCAGTTTTTGTACCGCGGTCTTCTGGTCTTTGCTCTTGATTTTCATCTCTTTTATGCCTTCTGTGATGCATCTCCTTGTGTATATCAACTTGAATCCTGTAATACATGCAAATTCCTTTCCCAGACATTATTTTCTTATAGAAACATATCAAAATCATCAAGAATAAGACTTTAAAGTTATTAAACAATGTAATTTCTAACTATATGCAACTATTGCTAATTATGCAATTCTCTACTTATATTTTCTCTTATTTCCTATAAAATGCATCATTTTACTTAGTCTAATAGTAGTTTATTATGCAACTAATAGGAGGTTCAGCTGTTGAGGATCCAATGACACACTTAAATTTCTTCATGGAAATTTGTGACACGATTAAAATGAATGGAGTAATTAAAAATCAGCTTAAGCTGAGACTTTTCCCTTTCTCTTTGAAGGATAAAGCGAGAAGTTGGCTGTAGACCTTGTTTTCGAAAGTATTACGACTTGTGAAGAGATGGGCCAGAAATTTTTGCAAAAGTATTTCACACTGGCCAAAGTACATCAGCTGCGGGGTGAAATTAGCTCTTTCAAGCAATCTGATTTTGAATCACTGTACGAAGCTTGGGAAAGGTTCAAAGACTTATTGAGGCATTGCCCACAGCATGGATATCTTCCTTGGCTCCAAATCTAGATGTTCTATAGCGGACTTACACCACCCATAAGGGCTTTGGTAGATTCAGCAGTTGGACGCTCATTGATGGGAAAGTCAACCACAGATGCCACTCAACTTATTGAAGACATGGCAGCTAATGCATATGGGCACAATACTGAAAGAGGCACAACAAAAAGAGTGGGAATTCATGAAGTGGATGAGCTTAGTGCTTTGCATGCCCAAATTACTGCTATGACTGAATTTGGTGGAAGAAAAGAGTAGTGGTGGACAGTTTCAGCAAACTCAACAAGTGCAGTCCATTGCAGAAGCTAATAAGGCATCCTATCATGAAGAAGCTTACATTGAGCAAATAAAAGCCATGAACAGATTCAGTGGGTACAAAGGACCAGCTGGGGGATATAATGTCCCAAAGTATTATCATCCAGGAGTAAGAAATCATGAGAATTTCTCCTATGCAAACAGTAGAAATGTTCAATTGCCATCAGGATTTGTACCTCAACAACCCTTGTAGGACAAAAAGCCATCCTTGGAAGATAAGCTTGATGAAATGATGAATATGCACACAAGATTCTTCAAGGAGCTAACTAGAAGGGTGGACAAAAATGACACTAGAGTTTTTGGAATTGAAATCCAGATTCGAAATATGAATGCTACTATTAAGAATTTGGAAACACAAGTGGGACAGTTGGCACAAATAGTCTCAAATCAGCAGCGGAGTTCCTTTCCAAGTGATACTCAAGTGAATCCAAAAGAGAGCTACAAGGCAATGACTACTAGGAGTGGCAAGGAGGTAGTAAGTCCACCAAATCAAAGCATACAACCTACTGAAGTTGAAGAAGTTGTTAGCAATGAGATGGATGTTCAAAAGAAATCAATAGGCAAACATAATGAACCTTCAACATCAAAAGGAAAAGTCAAGGAGAGTGCCACTCAAGAGGGTAAAGGTTCTGAAATTTCACCTTTACCATTCCCTCAAAGGTTCCAAAAAAAGAAGATTATGCCTAATTATGCAAATTCATATAAACACTCCATTTGTAGAAGCTTTGCAACAAATGCCTAATTATGCAAAGTTTATGAAGGAGATCATGTCTACAAAGAGGAAGCTAGAGGATTTTGAAATAGTTAAGCTTACTGAAGAGTGCAGCGCCATCCTACAGAATAAACTTCCTCAAAAGTTGAAAGATTCGGGTAGTTTCACTATACCACGCAACATTGGGTCTGAGATCTTTGAGAAGGCATTCTGTGATCTTGGGGCAAGTCTTAATTTAATGCCTTTGACAGTATGCAAGAGGTTTGGAATATCGGAGATCAAGCCAACCATAATCACTCTTCAATTAGCAGATAGATCCTTAACATATCCAAAAAGAGTGATTGAGAATGTGTTGGTCAAGGTGGATAAGTTCATATTCCCAGTAGACTTTGTGGTTCTAGACATGGAAGAAGATTGTGAAATACCACTCATCCTTGGGAGACCATGTTTGGCTACTGGGCATGCACTCATAGATGTCCATAAGGGAGAATTAACGTTAAGAGTTAATGAAGAGAAAGGTGTCTTCAATCTCTGCACGGCAATGAACTACCCTAATGATTTGCATGGATGCAACAGGGTAGAGATTCTAAATTCTTGTATTGATGAGGTGATGGATGAATTAAGCTCTCAAGATGAATTGGTGGGATGCATCTCTTGTTCATTATCTTTCCCTCAAATTATGACAGAAGATGAGAAGCTAGTCGTGTTAGCTTTGGAAGCATGCTCGCCGGAGTTCAACAGCAAAGAGGAGCAATAGTCTGAAAACCAGCAACCTGAAGTTGTTCAAGAACCTTCTAAGGAAGTGGAGTTGAAACCGCTTCCAGAACATTTGAAGTATGCATTTTTGGATGCTAGTAAATCACTTCCAGTTATTATCTCCTCTTCACTGTCACCTGTTCAAGAGGAAAAATTGTTGAAAGTATTACAGGAACACAAAGCTGCAATAGGATGGACAATTGAAGATATCAAGGGGATAAGTCCAGCCATTTGCATGCACAAAATTTTAATAGAGGATTCACATAAACCAACAGTGGAACACTAGCGATGACTCAATCCTACCATGAAAGAAGTGGTGAAAAAGGAAGTGATGAAGTGGTTAAAAGCTAGAATTATCTATGCAATATCAGATTTGCCATGGGTTAGTCCTATTCACGTGGTGCCAAAGAAAGGGGGAATGACAGTTGTTACAAATGAAAAAGGAGAATCAATAGCTTCAAGGACAACAACCGGATGACGTGTTTGCATAGATTATCAAAAGTTGAACAAGGCCACCCATAAAGATCATTTCCCTTTACCTTTTGTGGACTAAATGTTAGATCAGATCGCTGGGTATAATTTTTACTATTTCTTGGATGGATACTTGGGATATAATCAGATAGTCATTGCACTAGAGGATCAAGAAAAGACTACTTTCACTTGCTCATCTGACACTTATGCATTTAGGAGAATGCCATTCGGTTTGTGCAATGCACCAGCAACCTTCCAGAGGTGCATGATGGCAATATTCACGGATATGATTGAAGGCATCATGGAGGTATTCATGGATGACTACTCAGTGTTTGGTGAAACATTTGAACAATGCCTCAATAATCTGGAATGAGTCTTCTCCCGTTATGAAGAAAAGAACCTAGTCCTCAACTAGGAAAAATATCAGTTCATGGTTCGGGAAGGCATTGTGTTAGGCCATAGAGTTTCCGTTAATGGCCTGGAAGTGGATAAAGCAAAGATTCAAGCCATCGAAAAGCTGTTACCACCAACAATAGTGTGTGAGGTGCGAAGTTTCTTAGGGCACACAGGTTTTTATAGTAGATTTATCAAGAACTTCTCTCAAATAACTCGGCCTCTATGTCAATTACTGGAAAAGGAAGCTGAGTTTAACTTCACAGCTAAGTGTGTTGAAGCCTTTAACACACTTAAAAAAACCTTAACGTTTGCTCCTATTATGTCCACACCAGTTTGGAGGTAACCGTTCGAAATCATGTGTGATGCTGGTGATTATGCAGTCGGAGCTATCTTAGGACAAAGACATGCTAGGATGTTCAGAGCAATATACTATGCAAGCAAAACATTAGATGATGCTCAAAAGAACTATACTACCACTGAAAAAGAGTTGCTAGCTGTTGTTTTTGCATGTGACAAGTTTAGATCGTACATTGTGGGATCGCATGTCAAAGTCTTCACGAATCACGCAACAATTAGACAACTCTTTACAAAGAAAGATGCAAAGCCCAGATTAATAAGGTGGATCTTGCTTTTGCAAGAGTTTGATATAGAGGTGATAGACAAAAAGGGTACAGAGAATGTTGTAGCAGACTACTTATCTCGTCTGTCAATTGAAGCAAATCCAGATCCAATGAGTATAGTGGAGGTTTTCCCGGATGAGCATCTCTTGACAGTTAGTGACAACACACCGTGGTATGCAGATTTTGCCAATTACAATGCCACGAGCATCACTCCACCAGATTTATCTCAAGGCCGCCTAAAGCATTTCATACATGAAAGCAAGTTCTATCTTTGGGATGATCGATTTCTTTACTAGAGATGTGCTGACAAGGTGATTCATCGTTGCATACCTGAGTCTGAAATTAACAAAGTCCTTCATGATTGCCATGTTTCACCTTATAGTGGTCCTTATAGCCATCAACGAGAAGCAAGACATGAACTTGAGAGTGGGTTTTATTGGCCAAACATGTTGAAAGATGCCTATCAGTTTGTGAAGATCTGTGAGACATGTCAGAAACAAGGAAGCATCTCCAGAAAGAATGAAATGCCTCTTACCTCATTTGTAGAAGTAGAATTGTTTGATGTTTGGGGCATAGACTTTATGGGACCATTTCCACCATCAGCTGGCAAACAATATATCCTGCTAGTTATTGACTATATCTCTAAGTGGGTAGAGGTCGTGGCTACAACAAAGAATGATGTTCGAGTGGTGCTTAAGTTTCTTTCACGGAATATCTTCTCCCGTTTTGAAACTCCTAGAGCTATTGTGAGTGATGAAGGTACGCACTTCTGCAATAAAGTCTTCAACAACCTTCTCACTAAGTACGGCGTGAGGCACAAGGTTGCACTACCCTATCATCCTCAAACTAACGGGCAAGTTGAAGTGTCTAATCGGAAAATCAAGTCGATATTACAAAAGTCGGTTGGCACAAACCGTAAGGATTGGGCGTTAAAGTTGGATGATGCATTGTGGGCATACAGGACAACATTTAAGGCACCCATTGGTATGTCTCCTTATCAGTTATTGTATGGGAAATCCTATCACTTTCCTTGTGAGTTAGAGCATAGAGCTTACTGGGCCATCAAGAAGTTAAATTTCGATGCAAAAGCTTGTGGTGAGAACCGGTTGTTGCAGCTCGTAGAATTTGAGGAGTTTTACCGAGATGCGTTTGACAATAACACCATTTACAAAGAAAGAATGAAGAAATGGCACGATCAATTCATAGAGGAGAAGGAGTTTAAACCTGGCCAGCAAGTACTCCTATTCAATTCAAGACTCTGTTTGTTTCCAGGAAAACTGAAATCTCGATGGTCGGGACCGTTCTCAGTCACTCAAGTCTTCCCATATGGTGCAGTAGAAGTACAGAGCTTGATAGATGGTCATATATTCAAAGTGAATGGCCAAAGATTAAAGATATTCTACGGAAGTCCAAAGTAGATGGTGGAGATGGCAGTCTTCAAAGATTGAAACATAGTATCCTCGTCGAGCTAACGACATTAAACATAGCGATCAGTGGGAATCAACCCGCTATTGATGCTTGCGTAATTGTTTTCATGTAACTAGTTTGTTAGATTTCAATGGAAAGGTACGTTCTATACACTTAGAAGTGAGAAATGGGTCTATCACACTGTGGAATGCGATCATCAGATTTATAGATTCTGTGGATTGTGGTCAATAACATGGTACATAGAAAACCATTCTGGTGACCACGGTCACTAAAACGGGTATTTCCATGGACTGCGATCACTAAAATGTTGTGATTCGAGCATTTCCACAGACCGCGATCATCAGAATAATATGTTTCCACTGACCGCGATCATCAGAACATCATCTTGGGCATGACCATGGACCGCGGTCCACACACATTTAACACTCACACTGACCACGGTCTGCAGAAGATGAACCGAATAGTTTCAACAAAAATCATCTATGGACCGCGGTCCATAAACCAGTGACCGCGGCCCATGCATCTTTTTAAGTCCAGATCATGGTCATCTACATCATTACGGTTCTGAAATTTCTAAGCTTTCTCTGTGGCTTTTGATCTCCCTTCCAACTTTTAGAGTACCTTTTGCCTTTTCAGTGAAAATGTAAGTGTTTTTATTTTACTTTTCATTAGTTCCTTGCGTTATTTGAATGCTTAGATGATTTAGGAGTTGCTATGTGTGTTTTCTTATGTTTAAATGGTGATTTTGCTCAATAACTCGCGCCATTTTTCCATTTATTCTGAATGTGCACAATCTGTGAACCCTTTTGAGCATAGACTTGCATAAATCCTTGTTCATGAGCACCTTAAGCTATTAGTTGTGTTATTTCAAGTAATGAGGTGCATTTCCTATCTATTTTCAAGGCATATAATATCTCATAGGCACTGCAAGATTCAATTTTTATTGTCTAAGGATTGATTTTGAAACTCAGAATTTTTGTACCTTTGTTGCCCTTATGTTTTTTCTGATGATTCATTACTCCTTACCATAGGTTTACCTATACAATGCAAATTTTTTTTACGACTTCCTGACTAATTTTCTTCTCTCTTTGAATGCATGTGTGCTGTGTTTTTTCTCCCACGTATGCCAATCTATGTGCTCTTGAGGACAAGGCACCATTCAAGTTTGGGGGTGTAACACATAGCAAACAGGGTTAGTTTTCTTTTATTTTATCAGTTTTTGTCAATTCTTCTTTGTAAAATTTTTGTTTGACGCATTTTAGGAAGCATTTAGAGTTGATTTTATTTTATTTTTTTTATTATTTGAAAAAAATATAAAAAAATAATATATATATATATATATATATATATATATATATATATATATATATAATGTTACTGAGTAACCTATGAAATTGTAACGTTCCTTTAGTATGATGAGACAAAAAATTAGGGTATTGTCAAACAGTCTGTGTGCTTAGTTGGTTTGAAGTTTGATCTCGACAGATCTTTGTAGTTTTAGGTAAATTGAGAATCCTAAAACTGAAGAAAGTGAGGAATAGAAATCAAACCACAAGTGGAGAAAATTTCCTACAAACTCTTAAAATAATCAAATCTGTCTTGAACGCTGCTTAGGAATGATTATAGGAGGGAAATAAAGTAGGTCATCATTATTTGAGTCATAGCTTAAAGGCCAGTCCCAACATTTATAATCCTTTGTAGTCACTTTTGAGCCTTATAGTCTATTTTTTTCTTATGAACCTAAACATTATATATATAAAAACACTCTATCCTTTTATGAATATCTTAGTTGGACCTATTTGTGTGCTCTCATGGTTTTAATATTGCCTATTTTGATGATGTGAAAGAAAGACGGGATGCTAACATTGAAATACATATGTTTTCAGTTTTTGTTTTAGCTTTTATTTTGTTTAGTAAAAAAAAAGAGTTATATTTATTTTCTTTAATATTTCAGTATTGTCAATGATAGCTGAACTTTCTACTTTTGTATGAGTGTACATGTGAGTATGATTTGGAGTGCACGTCATGAAATAAGTTTGGGGGAGCTATCAAGACATGGTTGTGCGCATGAATGATAAATACAAAGGCTTGAAAAGAAAGGATCAAGCTATAATAATAATAAAAAAATCAAACAAAATAAGTTGTTATTATTGTTATGAGTGTACACTTGAGTCAGTTTTAAATTCCTATTGCACTTGTACCTTGAGCAAGACCACGTTACAACCTAAAAGAAAGACCACTGATCCTGACTATAGTTTGACTTAAGTAGAAGATAGATAGAGGAGATAATTGAGAGGGTCTGTGCACTTAGGTATCAGGAAAGGATTTCTATGAGTGGGATGGTGCCTGCAAATCACTTACAGAGTTTAGGAGGATCGAGATACTAATAGATGAAAGGGTGAAGTTGAAAAAGGATAGAAGATGAACTAAAAATCTAGACAACCTGACTAGCCCTAAGGAAGTGTTAATGAGTCATAAACTAAAGGAACAAAAAACAATCGAGGTTACAATGATGACTGAAATAAAATCCACTTTTATGTGACATGATTGTTAGTTTAAAGTAGAGTCTTTGTTCGGGGACAAACAAAAGTCTAAGTTTGGGGGTATTTGTTAGTTGCATAGCAATTAACATTAATCTAGGGTAATTATTGCATTTTAGAATAAATAAAGGGAGAATTAGTTCCAATTTTGAAGCAGTAGTATCTGAGATTTCAGTAGTATCTGGTAGTACCCCTCAGCCACAGCTGCAGCAGCAGGCCGTATCATAGACTCAGCCATCATACTGAGGTGGGCCTGGGGGTCATCAAGGTCGTGGTTGTTATCAGATGTAGATGTAGAGGAAGAGGAAGTATTATGAGGGATAGTCAAGCTGTACTCCTAGCCAGACTGCCACAAAGGTAGTGGCACTTGCAGCCACTCTTGTGCAGGCACATCCATCGGTAGAGCAGTAGAACACATTTTTGAGACCTGAGGCAGAGGCCGTGGTCGAGGTCGTGGATAGAGCTAGAGCTATCAGGGAGGACAGAAACCACCCTTTACATGCAATCAATGTGGACAGGTTGGACACAAGAAGGCTAAGTGTCAGATTCTTACAAGGGTTCCAAGTTCTTCTACCCCAATTATTAGAGACAGAGCACACGCCGTCACCCAGCCTGACCCTAATTCGATGAGGACCTTGGTGGAAGGTACTATCTCACTTTGTGATTCATCTATATATGTGTTGATTGATGCTAGTTCTACTTTGTCCTTCCTTTGTGGATGTGATGTAGATAGACTGGGACTTAGGCCAGTTAGGGCTCCTACTTGGTTGATGTTGAACATTGTCGTTGGGGAACACATCTACCCCAACATGATATGTGAGAGGTGTGTATTTAGGATGGAGAACTTTGAGTCTATAGTAGACCTTCGAGTATTGGAGTTTCTCGAGTTTAATGCCATACTCGATATGGATTGGCTGGCTGCATACCATGCACATGTGGATTGCTATGCCAAGAGGGTTGTGTTTTAGATTCTAGGCCAATCCACTGTTATTTTTCAGGGGAGAGCTTCAGATAGGTAGAGTACTCATGGCAGATTAGTGACATAGCATGAGATTGATACTCTAGCCAGTTTGACGACCATAGATGAGGCACCTTCACGGTTGAGCATTGATGAGATCCCTATCGTCAGAGATTTCCCTAATGTGTTCCTTGAGGATCTACCTAGCTTGCCCCTTAAGTGGGAGATCGACTTTATTATCGAGATCATTCCAAGGGCACGACCTATATCGATTCCTCCTTACAACATGGCATCAAAAGAGTTGCAGAAGTTAAAGGTCCAACTGGAGGAATTGTTGAGTAAGGGTTTCATCTTTCCTAGTGTTTCACCTTGGGGGTGCTTTGGTATGATTTATGAAGAAGGACGGGAGCCTCTATTTAGGCATCAACTACCGGTAGCTGAACAAGGTGATGATCAAGAATAAGTACCCCCTTTTACGTATTGATGATTTATTTGACCAGCTTAGAGGTGCCAAGGTGTTTTCGAAGATTGATCTGAGATCTAGGTACCATCATTTGAGAGTTAGGGAGGCAGATTGTCAAAGACCGCGTTCTGCATTAGACATGGGCACTATGAGTTTTTGGTCACGCCATTCGGCGTGACAAATGCCCCAACTATGTTTATGGACCTCATACAGATGGTGTTTCGACCATAGCTTGACACCTTTGTGATTATTTTCATTGATGATATCTTGATCTATTCGAGGTCTTGTGAGGAGCATGTCAAGCACTTGAGAGTTGCACTATAGACTTTGAGGGAGCATTGGTTATATGCTAAGTTCAGCAAGTGTGAGTTTTGGTCATCAGAGGTCCGATTTTTGGGTCATGTGGTTAGAGCTGAGGGTATTTCTGTCGACCCCACTAAGATTGAGGCGATTATCAATTGGTTGAGACCTGCACAGTGACCGAGATCCGCAGCTTCTTGGGTTTAGTAGGCTATTATCGCCATTTTGTCTAGAACTTCTCGAAGATTGCAACTCTAATGATGAAGCTAACTAAGAAGGATGCTCCATCTGTGTGGACTGACAAGTGTGAAGATGTCTTTCTTGAGCTTAAGTAGAGATTGACATCGGCTCCAGTACTAGTGTTGCCAGAGCCTAGTCCAGAGTTGACGATATACACTAATGCATCACGAATAGGCTTAGGTTGTGTATTGATGCAGGATGACAGAGTTGTAGCTTTTGGTTCTCGATAGTTGAAGGATCATGAGAGAAACTACCATGTACATGATTTAGTTGTCAGCGGTAGTATTCGCGCTTAAGATATGACGACATTACCTTTATAGCGAGCGTTTCGCACTCTATTCAAATCATAAGAGCCTCAGATATTTGTTTTTATAGATGGATTTGAACATGAGACAGAGGCGATGGATGGAGTTGTTGAAAGATTATGATTTCAGTATTGAGTACCACCCAGGGAAGGTTAATGTAGTGGTTGATGCTTTAAGCTGGAGATGGGTTAGATTGCATGCATGGCTAGATACATGTCGCATAAGTGGATGATGATGGACTTTGCTACGATTATGAGTATCCATGGGTCATCTTTTGAGGCCAGAACCAGTGCATAGATTACAGCCCAACCAGTTCAAGTTCAAGAGATCATAGAGGGACAACCTCATGATGTGGATTACGACATGTTCAGAGCTTGGGCAAACGACACTTCTTGTGGGGAGTGGTTAATTGATTCACAGGGTGCACTGAGGTACAAAGAACGGCTGTGGGTACCGGACGATGCTAGTCTGAGGCGCAGTGTGCTCGAGGAGCTACGTTGCTCGAGATATGTTGTTCATTCGAGTGCCAACAAAATGTACTAGGATGCTAAATGCACATATTGGTGGCCCGGGATGAAGCAGGACATAACAGCCCCCATTTAGAGATGTGATACGTGCCGGCAGGTAAAGGCTGAGCTCTAAAGACTCGGTGGATCTTTACAACCCTTATCTATACCAGAGTGGAAGTGGGAACACATTACTATGGACTTTGTTACAGGATTACCCCATGCACAGCGAAGGCATGATGCCATTTGGGTAGTTGTGGATCGTTTGATAAAGTTTGCCCACTTACTATGCATACCAAGGATTCAGTGAGCTGACTTTATATTAGATAGAGATGCTAGGTTCATGTCCCATTTTTGGCAGGCATTATAGGCTTAGTTGGGAACGAAGGTGAACCTTGGTACAACATTCCACTCGTAGAATGATGGTTAGTCTGAGCGTGTGATTCATATTCTTGAGGATATGTTGCGATATTGTATTTTGGATTTTGGATTTTGGCGGCAGCTTGGAGGATTATTTAGCTTTATGTGAGTTTGCTTATAATAACAACTACCAGTCGAGCATCGGGATGGCACCATTTGATGTTTTATATGGTTGATCATGCAGATCCGCTGCCTATTAGGTTGAAACTAGCAACAGAGCAGTCTTGAGCCCCGCCTTCACACATGAGCAGAATGAGAAGATACAGAGGATTCGACAGAATAAGAAGGCAGCTCAAGATCAACAAAAGAGTTATGCAGATAACCAAAGAAGGGTCCTTGAGTTTGATGTTGGTGACCATATCCTCCTTCGCATTTTGCCTCACAAGGGGCAAACACGCTTCGAAATTTTAGGAAAGCTCGCATCGAGATATATTAGGCCTTTTGAGATCCTCGAGAGTATTGGCCCTGTGGCTTATCAGTTAGCATTACAGTTATAGCTGTCGGGTGTGCATAATGTATTCCATGTTTCTATGTTGAGGAAATATCACCCTGATCCCTCGCACATTATTGTTTGGAGGAATATTGAGTTGTGAGAGGACTATACATATGATGAGCTACCTGTGGCCATCATAAATCGAGTTGTGAAGAGGTTGAGCAACAAGAAGATACCAATGGTACAAGTGCGTTGGCAGTTCCATGGTGCTGCGCATGATACGTGGGAGAAAGAGGACTTCATGATCGAACACCACCCTGAGTTGATGCGTGTTGCTCCTTGACTTATATTATGTGCATCACTGTAAATTTTGAGGAAGAAATTTTTTATAAGGAGGAGAGGCTGTGACAACCCATAATTTGATACACAAAAATTTATGGATTTGATACATGTATTTTTCTGGAATTTTAATAAAAATAGATGACTTTTCTCAATTTTTCCTAATTTTAAATTATTTATTGAAAAAAATAGAATAATTGGGAAAACACAATTTGAGGAGAAAATACATGAAATTATAAGAAAAATATAATTTTTGAAGGGAATGTGATTTTTCGAAATGATTATTGAATTTTTGGAGTGATTATTACATTTTTGGAGTAATTAATGGAATTTCTAGGAGAAAAATGTAATTTTTGGGTGGATTATTTAATTTTTAAAAAATAATTGTATAAATAATGAAAATGGTGTACAATTGGAGATTTTAAAGAGAGCAATTAATCAAATGAATTTAATAAAAATTGAAAAAAAAATGATGATGAAAATCAAGTTTATATATATGTGTGTGTACATATATATATATATATATATATACAAAAAAAAGAATAAATAAATAGTAAAACAAAACCAAAAAAAAAATTGGATTTTTAGATTGCATGGGCACACGGCCCGTGCGGGCCGGGTCGGTGGTGTAGGCTAGCACAAGGCCCGCGGACCCCTGGCCCATGCGAATTTGGCCCAGGTGTGTGGGTTGGTCCGCTCAACTCAATGGCCCACGCGCCCAACACCGTCACCCCCTTCTTTGTGATTTTTACCGAAATTTCTAAAAAAACTAGCAGAAAACCATCAAACTCATGATTTTTTTAACCATAGTTTTTGCCATCCTTTCAACCTCCTAAGCAGGCCAATACATGGTGCCAATAAGTCACCTTGAATGGCAACTCATGGGCCATGTGGATGGCCATGTGGCACTCCCATTTGCCATGCAAGGCTACCTCAACATGCAACAAAACCTCCATCTTGAACAGAACTCCCATTTTCCAGTTCCTGCAACCTATCTTCTATAGCTCATTTCTCCCTCAATCTGTATCTGTTTTCAGTGATCTAGGGCTCTTTAGAAATCCCTTACTGCCCTTTACAACATTGCACAAGCCTTTGGTCAAAGTTTCCATCCATTTGAGGCTAAGACGACCATGAAATGGTGCTGTTGGACATTGTTGCAGCTAAAAATCTGCAAAAAAATTATGTTGATCTGAACTTTAATGGAGTAGTTCCCCGCCCATCTGAGATTCGTTCTTGATGTAAAACCACTCATTTTCTTCATTATCAGGTGTATTTCAATCTCCAAGTGATAGAAAATGAAAAATGAGATCCTAAACACATTTTATAGAGTCTTGAAGTTGATTGGTTGCTAATTATTTCAACAATTCGAATAGGAGACAGTTCTTGGAACCGTTTTTGAGGCATCATTTGAAGTGGCTAGGGACATTCGTTTGGACTAAGATTTGAGGTGTTTTAAACCTCACACTAGAGGCTACAAGAAGGTATAAACCCCAACCCCTAAGCCTCTGTAGGCACAATTTTATGTCCATGCCAAGATGTCTAGTTACAAACAAATTTCTGGTACTTAGAAAATATTTTAAACTGTTAATATATGTGCTAAGTTGTAAGGTGAATTTAAGAATGATTATAGCCATAGTTGCTTGTTGTTTTGAGTTGAGAATTCAACTATCAATATTCTACAATCTAGGCTATACAAAATATGTATGATATGGCCTCAAATCAATAGAGCAATAGAGATGCTTAGACACTTGAAAAACCATAGGAAATTTGAAGTTTTGAACAATCTGTTACATGACAGAAAAGTAGGAGACTAGTTGACTAGCCAAATGTAGGTCTTTTGAGCCGAATTGGGTAAGGGGGTAAATTAATGCACCATTTGATTGTCTATCACATGAGATATGAGATTTCACAGTCCCTATTAATACACTTACAAACCATAGCAAATGGTGTCCAAAAATCATAATCTAAAATTTTTGTAAAGATTTAGGTAGTTTAGATGAGATCTGAAAACTTTCATGCAAATCCAATTTGCAGATTGATCACAGAAAAATTGATAAATTCACTGCGCAAAGAGAGCAAATGCTTGAATTTGGGCTAAGTGTTGAAATTTGAGAATTTTTGCTTAATTGGCCCAATTTTAACATAACTTGACCCAATTGGACCCAAATTGACCAAAGATAATCAAAATTTATCATGTTGAGCAATTTAGAACAAGTTTGACCTGTTGACCAAGTTAGACCGATTGATCGGATTTGACCGAATCGAATTTGGGTCGGTTGAGACCGATTAGGGATAGTTAAGTAGGGAATTAAGGCACATTCTATAAAGAACTGAAATTGAGTTTAAATAATGCAGACTCAAGTGACCACTATGGGATTAGGCCAGTTGTCGACGGGACATCAATGCGTGAAATCCGAGGTGAGTAGTTTGATTCAGGTGTTTTCTATGAATTGTCTTCCTTGCATTAAACTTGTGAGAAATGACATGGTTTAATTGGTTTCATAAGGTTGAGATATATCTGAATGATTCAAAAAAATGTAGATGTACATGGGTAATGAGACCATAGGCTCGAAGGCCGAGCGTTGAAGTTAGGGTACATGATGTGATTGGGATTAGACTCGAGGGCCAAGCGTCTGGGTTAGGGCACATGATCAGTGCGCCTAGCCTCAGAACCCGCTCAAGTCACGACCCTTGAGTGTTGAGCGTCAAGTTAGGGTATTCAATGAGTATGCCTAGTTCACAACTCGCTCGAGTGGCCAATACGCCTGATTCAAGACCTGCTCGAGGATGACTGTAGGTTGGGTTTGCTGATTGAACCCTAGCCTGGATACAATTTTTAACTGACATGTATTTGAGAAGTTTTCTAAAACTTTTGCACTATTCATAACTACTTTTATACTATGCCATGCATTCAAATATTATATCATTTTTACTATTCATGCATACATGTGCTATTTTGGAATGTTGGTTATGGTTGACATGTTGGTCTTACTACTCACTAAGCCATGTTGATTTTAGGCTCACTACTATACTAATATTTCAAGTTCTTTGGTGGTTGATAAAGGAAAATGTGTGGTGATCGCCTACCTCCCTAACGACTTTTGTTCCCTTTTCTTAGTCCTTTTCTTAGAGGTCGGTCATTCTTTTGTGTATGTTTGGTCAACTGTGTATTTTGGACAAGGCAAATATGTAATATAATGATCACTCTTCATATGTTTGTTTATTTTCGCTCTGAGTCTTTCAATTATTCTGATATCGTTTGTTGGGCCACTATGCCGATTGGGCTGCCCTTTAGCCTAGGGAAGGTATCCTGAGACAATATATGCCAAATTCTAATAGGATAGGAAAACACACCAATTACCCATCCCAAGAAAGAGAGACACACCCATTGCTCCTTCTCCAAGAACTAGGGTTACACCCATAGTTCTATCATTGGGAACTATGGACAAACCCTTTGTTCCAATCACAAGAACACCCACAGTAATCCCCCTTGGACCATTATGACAGTACGTGGTTCAATTCTTAACTTATCTTTGCTTGAATGTTACCAAACATCTTATGAAAAGTATAGTTATCATTTCATCATATAGAACACATCATTATATAACAACTCAATCATGCTAATTATCTCATAGAAATCTATATATGGCAATAATCATCTCATGTCATAACAATATATATAAATCAGTAGAGTATACAACTTATATCATACCATATTCATGGAATCATGCATCATTCAAATAACTTCCTGGCATGCTCCGATGCATTTAGGAAATGTAAACACACATCATGTTCAGCATTTAAAATCTAAGTAATACTAGGGAGCAAGGTAATCACTTCCACATGTTATTTCGTACTGCTTGTCCTTACGTTTGCCTTGATAATTAAGAATCTTCAACCTAAGATCCAATACATCCTTAAGAATTGAAATATTCATTGTTCTCAAACTATAATACAATGATACCCTGATCTATAAGGCATATGATGTGTACGAGGGTCATAAAGGTCATGTACCACAATGTTTTTCCTTCGTGTACCGTGGTAGAAAAGGATACTACCACAGTAACTTGTGTGTGTGCTCGAAACTCGAAAATAGGGTCTGGGATGTATTACCATGATCGCTAGAATAGGTGATATGCATTATTGCAGTCAGTTACTGTGGTAACCAAAGAAGAACTCTCTATTCGCATTTCACTACTGCGGTCGGTTACCACGGTAGTCTTGCGATTTTCCAAAAATTGCACATTTGTGCGAGTTCCCTTCTATCATCTCGTTCATAATGATTCAATACACTAATACCAGACTTAACACAAGCATTATATTGAATAAAACATAATATACCTCGATTCCAAATGCTCCTTCTTTCGTTCCCCTCAAAAGAGTGTTTCAAACACTTTCAACTAGCTATTAAATCAAGGGAGTATGCATCTTCTTAGAAAATGCGAGACAATGATGAAAACACATGTATACTATGTGAAATGAATGCCTTACCTTGTATGTAATCCATTCGTTCAATCCCAGCGGTCTAACTCTTCACCAATATGCAGTTCTCCTTCGTTCTTTGCTTGAGAACCTATTGGCAAGGGTTGAAATAGATTAGTAATACTCTAGAACACCTTCGAGAAGAAGAAGGGTCAGTTTGTGGCAGTTGGGTAGGGTTTTGGGAAGAACTTGTGCAACTGTTAAATCAAATGGCTGGTAAATTAGGGTTTTCATCTGCAAATCGCACATATATATAATTTTCACGTATTATTGCGGTAGTGACTCAAATTATCAAGGTAATCACATGATTAACACATCGATAACTAGGGTTTTTGGTGCATTACCGCAGTAACCAGATTGTGTCAATTTTTAGTTTTTCTAAGCATTACCGCGGTAACGATTTCCATTACCACGATAATTAGAATGATGCCTATTTTATGTGCTTTTTGGGTTTCTTCGCATTACTGCGGTAACATGTATCATGTCGGGACCCCTTCCGAGACCTCATATGGGTGGCCTAATTGACACAATAGTTAGACAAGTCTAATCCTTAGTCAAACTTACTGACTACTATTAAACCTTACAATCGAAACATTTATAGTATTCAGAGTGCAACAATAACAAGTTAAGCAGAATAATGTAACAAAAGCGGAAGCCTTTAACATTAATTACATTAACAGATACTAGTTCACCTTTTCATTTTTTTCAAAACTTGTACATAATAATTTAAAATACCAAAATAACAAAACAACCTATTAGGGATAGGCTGGAAAAGATTACGCGATCAGCACACCTTTCTCCTTATCCACACAAGATGAACCTAAAATGTTAAGAGTAGTGAGCTCGATATCCACGTGAGCCCAGTGAGTAGCAAAAAATATATCTACTTAAGTCTAGCATTCTACATGCAATGCAACAGGCAACATCACAAATATTCAATAAAAATGCAACAACAAATAACACACACAATCATCAACGTATAAAAATGTAGCATCCTAATTTGCGATGAATTATGTCATAGTTCAAGGGTCCAGTATCTAAACTCGACACCCTTCTTTCTTTTTAAGGATCTTTTGGTCATACTACCATTCTGGACGGACGTAACCATCGTTCAAGCCATACTGCGATATTAATCGACTTTCATGGCCCATCGACCAGGCCACACTGTCATATCTCGATGATCGTGTCCCACTAACCAAGTGGTACAATTGCCACCCACTAACTAGTAGAGTGTGCTATACACCACTTTAAATATATCCATAGAGTGTACCACTGTACCACTCTTATCTCATACTATTACAATCCAATGTCTACACCTCAAAACCTTTTTATCATTAGGTCAGGTCAAAACATCTAAAAATCTGTCGATCAGTCCTACCTTAGAGCTATCATGATCCAATGTTCGCACCTCAAAACCTTTCATTATTAGGTCAGGTCGGCACATTTGAAGATTCATCGATCAACTCTATCTCAGAACTATTAAGATCCAATGTCTACACCTCGGAACCTCTCATCCGGAGGCAAGGTCGACACATCTGAAGATCTATAATCATATCTCAGGACTATCATGATCCAATGTCCGCACTTCGGAACCTCTCATCTTGAGGCTAAGTCGGGACATTTGAAGATTAGTCCTATCTCCATGCAATATGCAATGCATGTAGCACACAGAAATGCAACAACAATAAGTTGAATAAAAGGTTAAGTAAATAAATTAATTTACTACTCACAGACTAAATCGACTACTGACATTCTCTCGATCACCAGTCACGTCTTTCAATATCAAACCAAATACCAAAAGCTTACACTGTCAACATGTGTTTCACTTTTAGTATACACCATGTAACCTCTTCACAAATTTGCTATAATATATAATAAATAGGAAAAATTAATTATTTACTATGTTACACATTTTTTCCATGTGAAGTAATTCATAATATTATACAACATTTATATATATATATATATATATATATATATATATATATATATATATATTGTTGTATTTATAACATTACATAATTAATCATAACCTTGTATGTAATCAGTTAACATTTTTGTAACATTAATTATGCATATAATATTAATCTATACATTATTTCTTCAATTGCATAAATGTTAATTTAATATACCTATTGATCTCCGAAAATCCTAATCTTAATGCCATTGAGTTTAGAATTTTATTCTGCACATTTCAGTACCCATCAACTAAAATTTTAGTGCTAATAGGTATACCCTTTATGTGTCGACTTCTAACTTCCACATAAATTCTTAGGGCCTAAATGGTACAAATAAAGTACATATCTATATTCTACTCGTTGACCTAAACACAATGATATATATATATATATATATATATATATATTGTGTTGTTTTACTCATAGTAAAATTATACCCTAGTTTTGGGTTACACAATTGACTAACATTCATAACAATTCTAAATTGAAAAGAAGTGAATATTTTACCCAAAATATCGGATCATCGAGAAACTGGTAACTTTTTTTTCCTCATTTCTTATCTTTTTCTTCTTGTTTTTCTTTCTTTTCTCTTCTTTTTTATTTTCTTCTTTATTTCTCTCTTTTGTAGATGGAAAAGTTGAGGAGAGAATGAGTCTATGTCAGAAATGAAATGTTTTAAAATCAAAAGAAACTCAAAGTCCTTTGGTAACTTCCCAGTGAGGCTACCCCACAACATCCATGCGCGGGCCAGTCAGTGTAGTCTGCTTCTGCAAGTACCTGTAAAAGAGAGTGGGTTGAGCTCAAGAGCCCAGTGGATCATCACTACACATCACTAGCATTATATAAATCAAAATCCAAAACATGCACACAATTTTATTACATTAATCGTTTCAAACATTCAATTATTTTGTTGTACTCTAAGACCGAAAGAGCTATACACCCGGTGTCCCTCTGTGACACATAATCGATCCTAGCTAGTATCGTCTCGAACCCATGATACCGTTCTTGACCTATCACAACATCCAAAAACAGGTGCAATGGTGTACGAACACTGCTCACCCATCCGAGGAACCCTCAACTGTCGCAGGCGACTCCATCAAAGACACCAACGATGGGATCCAAAAGATGTCGTGCGACAAATATGGCCACGCCCACGAGTCTCAACAGATGCCACCATCACCCCGGTACATGGATTCAGATTATTCCATTAATCTTCTTTTAGTTTCAGTCATTTTCATTCCATACCAGATCATCATGCTATGTATCTATCTCATGTAGCAAGTAAGAGAACTAACCAGACATTATGCTTCATATTCAATCAAATATTGAAAGCATATAACCAGACATTATAATTCATATTCAAGCAAATACTGAAAGCATATAACCAGACATTATTCTTAATCGTCAATCAAAGCATTCAAGAACTACACCATCCTAGCATGCATCTAACATCATAGGCTGCACAAACATCATGCTTTGAACTTTAAGCTTACATAATACTAGTGAGCAAGAAAATCTCGCCTACTTAATAATGCAAAATGACCCTTGCGCCTACTCACGAGGATCACGCTCAAAGTCCATAATCTGAAATGATTAAACCTCATCATTCACTCCAAATCACCAAAAACCCCTCTTCTACAATAGTACAAAAATTCATATTTCCATTTTTTCACACAAAAATGTGAAATTACAGTCAGCGTGTTCTAAATTACAAATAGAACATATTTAAAACTGACTACAACTTCAAAAGAGGAATAGATTGAGTTTTATTACCGATCCAAAGAATTATACTTTCCAAAATCCTCCAAATAGGTGAAATTCCTTTGGATCCGTTAAAATATGCAAATGAATAGCTAAAACTTCTAGAATGTAGTTCTAAATAGATAAACTCTTAGTTTAGAAGGAAGAACTCAGCTTATTTGGTTCAGGATGACTTTATGCGTTAAGAATTCTCAAATCTTTAGTTTTTTTTATACTGAATCTGTATAATTTTCTAAAGGAATACACAGATCTTGAATTGAAATGATTGAGAGGTTAAGATTCCTACCTCATACCTTTAGATCCTCCTTGAATCAGCTCTAGATCGTCTCTCTGAAACTCTGAGATGATTTGGGGAGATTTGGGAGTGAAATGATGGATTTAGGGCTTGAAAAACATTAAATATTGTATAATTACCACGGCTGACACTTTATGGATCGTGGTTGCCAGATTTTCCCCTTTTCTTCGGATTTTTCCTCTGATTACCTCGTCGCCAATGACCACGGTAATTGATTACCTAGGTCGCCAGTACGAAAATAAGTTTTTAATATATTTTTTCGAGTTTTTTCTCCAAATTCCAATACGTGATACTATTTTATTGTGTTATCGAACATTAATAAAAACTCTTAAAACATGGTTTCACATATTTTTACATTTATTTCATAATTTTTTAAAATTCATTTTCAATGTGTACCCATTTGAAAAATTTGGGATATTACATCAAGACTCCAAATAAATTTAGTATCTGATCATACTTCTTTTCATATCAAAATCAGCCATTCATATCTAAAAGTAATTTTTTACGAACAAAATAAGACTTCTACATGTCCAATTCCCAATTACAAAGTCCAAAAATCTTCCTTTTTAACTATAAAAGATTCTAGACGTTCAAAAAAATCATTCTTCACATCCCTAACAGGTAAATAACTCTTTAATATGACATCTAAAGGTTCCAAACATTGAACCCCCATATCTGTATATTTTATCCTAAAATAAAACCTCTCCAAAATTATTATTTTCATCAAACCCCAAATCACAAATTCAATTTCCACCAATCAAGTCTCCGAATAATGATTTTCAACTACGGAGAGTTCTAAACATTCAAACCCCTTTCTCCACATAAATCAAACATAATAGTTCTAACAAAGAAATATTAAATAAAGCCCCAACTTCAAATTTTTTAACTATTGAGAGTTCAAAGTTTCCAAATTTCATTCTTAACATCAAACCACAACAATTAACTAATTTAAGTCCTTCAAGGCTCAAAGAAATTATACCTCTTAGATCGAATTCTTAGTTCTACTCACCTTCCAAAATGTGGTTCTTGACGCCACAAACCCATTTCAACCCAAATGCAACCATTAACTACTTCGAAATACAACTATGAGACTACAAAATCATTCATTTAGAAGAGAGAACGAAGCTCACCAAAATTTCAACGATTACGTAGGTCGAAACCCTCAAATCCCCTTTGCAATTTGTTCTTAGCAAAATCTGATTTTTGAAATGAGGTAGAAATGATTTGAATGGGTGGAAAGCCCTTACATCTTAGCTGAAAAGGTTTAGAGACTAATTTGGATTGGATTTAGAGAAGTTTGGAGGAACATCAATAACTGTTCACACAATCTGAACTACATCTAGGGCATCACGTTCTCAGATTTGAGCTTGAAATCGTGAATCTATTTCTTCCTTCTCTCCTTGCACAACACACACTTGCAGCTAGAGCTGTTGCTTCTCCTTCGTGCAACAACACCCAACAGAGTGAGCTACTGTCTCGTTCTTCTCCTCTTTCGTTCTTCTTTCTTGTTCATCCAAAATAGAGCACACCAAAAGTGCTCTCCCCCCCTTTTTTTAAAGCTTGGAAAGCAAGTTTCCATCCTTTTTTTGTTTCAATCAATCAATATACATTTCATTTCTCAAGCAAATCTTAAATTTTTAATTCGCCAATATTTCGATCAACATTTGATTTTTTTTATTTCTCAACCATAGTCTATGTATGTATTTAAATAAAATATGATTTTAACTTGTTTTATTTCTTTTTTCGTAAACCTCGTGTTTTTAACTTAAATATTATTAATCTTAAAAATTCTATTTTTTGCGCATATTGTAAAAACTATTTTTTAACCCAAAGTTCACATCACATATATGTAACCAAAATATTTATTTTATTTCTTGATTGATTATTTTATATTTTAATTTTAATTTTAATTGCGATGTGCACGCGATAAAAGTTTCAGGGTATTACAACTATTTACCCAGGAGCGACCAAGATGTACCATGATATGAAAAGAACAATGTGGTGGCATGGAACAAAAAAGGATATAGCTAAATATTTACAAAAATGTGGAGTGTGGCAGCAACTAAAGGCTGAACACCAAAGGCCTGGAGGGCAGATGCAACCATTATCCATTCTAGAATGGAAGTGGGAGCATATCACGATGAATTTTATTGTCAAGTTACCACGGACTCCAAGTAGATATGATGTCATCTAGGTAATTGTTGATAGTTTGACAAAGTCTGTCCATTTTCTTCGAGTGAACATCAAGGACTCACTGAGTAAACTGAGCAAGTTGTATATGCGAGAGATAGTGAGATTGCATGGAGTACCTGTATCTATTGTGTCGAATCGAGATCTGAGGTTTACTTCGAGGTTTTGGTAGTTATTGTAGACTCAGGTAGAGACCCATATTCGTCTCAGTACTGCATTTCATCCTCAGTCCGATGGACAGTCTGAACGAGTTATTCAGATGGTTAAGGACATGCTCAGGGTTTTTATTTTGGAGATTGGTGGGAACTGGAATGAGTATCTTTGTTTGTGTAAGTTTGCTTATAATAACAGTTATCAAGTTAGTATTAGTATGGCACCATTTGAGGTTCTTTATGGTAAATCTTGTAGTTCTCCGACATGTTGGTATGAGGTTGGAGAATCACAATTGTTGGGGCCTGAGGTTATTGTAGATCACACATAGAAGATTAAGCAAGTTAGGCAGAAACTTGAAGCAGTCCAAGATTGTTAGGAAAACTATTTTGATAATCAGCATGTAATACCCCATAATTTTTCGAAAGCATACACGTCGCGAGTAAATATAAAATAAAATATTATTTTGTAAAAAAATGAGATTTCAAAATAAAATAACAAAAAAAAATGATAAAATCATATTTTATAACTACAGAAATATATGTATAATTATTGGCCAAAAGAATGGAAAAAAAAAGAGAAAAAAATATGAAATTTTATATTTTTGAGCAAAATGATTGGGGGGAAAAAAATCAAACAAAAAAATGGTGTGCTCTATTTTGGTCAAAAAAAAATGAAAAGAAAAATCTGGAAACATGAAGAACCCCAAAGAACGAAGAACAGGGGCGAGATCCGGGTTGCTGCAAGCTGCTATGGTGTTTGGGCTAAAATGAAGAAGAAGACAATGCAAAGTAGAAATGGGTTTTTGCGTTTTGGCAAATTGAACGAAGGAGAACGAATTGAAGAGGAGAAGCCCTATCTGGTTTCGAACAAAGAAGAAGAAAGAAAAAACCAACAACGACTGGTTGTTGCCATTGCTGCCAAATGGAGAAGAGAAGAGGGGCAAAATTTGTTGCGATTTGGGGCATGAATCATGAACAAGAAAACAGGGGAATCACGATTGGTTGATGCTGCTGTCTGTGATGAAGATGTGCTTTTGTTGTTGCATTCTAGATCCAGTGCGCGAAGAAGACCGACTGTCGTGTGTTGCTACGATCGGTGAGTGAAAAATGAAGAATGAAACCCAGTTGTGCATCGGGTGCGATTTGGTGAAAATAAAGGTTGTTGGTGTGTTTGATCCGTAAAGAAGATCAAAATCCAGATTTGTTGCGTTCTTCTGCGCGATCTGGTGCGAAGAAGAATGAAGAAGCGACTATGCAACATGAGCAACAAAGAAGATCGAACCAGCAGCTGTTGCTGCATCCGTGGGTGCACGCAAGGAAGAATGCAACTCTATTCTGTGCATTACCGCTCGTTTGGACAAAGAAGAAGACGCAAATGGTGTGCAACTAATGAGGGCCATGATATCGAAGAGTGTAATAGGTGGTGCATGATGCCTTAGATTGGGTGTTTTGCAAATAAACAGAAATCAAATTTTTTTTAGTGTTCATTTGAGAGACTTTCGAAAAGGATTGTAGAACGTAAAGAAATCTGATTGCGAAGCACGAGTTGCGAAACTGTTTCATGTAAGGTGAGCATATTTTCTTACATAGGAGCATGAGTTTTAGCAGTTTAATTGTGGGTATGTTTAGATTGAATGTCGTATTTGGATTTGTAACAGGTCGAGACATCGAAATTTATTTTGAAGGGGTTTTGAACGGAGAAACCTGTCAGAAGGTATAAAACATCTATTTTCTTTAATTTTGAAACTATAGTAAAATTTGAATAACTGATGTGAATTAATTATGCAAAGAACAGGGCTGAAATCTTCGAAAAGCTCCTATGTAGAAAATGGTGAATTTTAGAGCTTTCAATTATAAAGGTTTGAGTTTTAAATTCTTAATTATCTTTAAAATTTTTTTAGTGATAGATAAATTATTTTATGGATGTTGAATGTTGGATATCGAAGTGCAGGGGATTGTGAAGATTCGGAGATTGAAATTAAATTTATGTAGGGTCAAATGTGAATATTAAATATTAGAGTAGTCTTATTGAAGTAGGAATTAATTATTTAAGAAAGGCTTTTAAGATTAACTTATTTTATTTCTATTATGTAAATTGAGGAGGAAATGAGAATTTTGAGACTTACAATTTAAGAAATATGTGGTTGAGAAATATTATTTTGAAATGAATAATTTTCTATGAAAATGAATATTTTAATTTAACAATTGGCTTTGCCGTTTTCATGTGATAAATTAGTATTTTGGAGTTTAGTTCAAATTTTAGATATGGAAACCTTATTTTAATTGAAATGAGATTTACTGAATACGAATAAATTATTTTCAGAAATAAAAGTAGTGTGACTTGTTATTTTCAGATTTGAAAAACCTCTGTTTTGATCTAAATCAGTTTATTTTGAGATTTGACAAGGAATAAGGATTTTGGAAAAAAAAATTCTATTTTATAATAAAATAGATATGAGAGTCTAGGGATATCTAAGTTTAAAATTATTTAAATTCATTATAGATAGGTAGTAGGGAATGGAAATTAATCACATTAATTTATTCTCATTTTTAGATCAACAGTTTAGGAAGTTGAAAACCCTTGTAAAATAAATAATTTTCTTGGGAGACAGAAAAGATTAAGGAAGGTAATTTGTGAGATTTTGACATCTAATACTAAATTTATTTTAAGGTGGAAAAAAATAGGAAATGGGGAAGACAAAATTTTTAGAATTTAGTGTTTAGGAGAGTTTTGAGAAAATGTGATTCCTAGAATTATTTTAGTCCAGTAGGAATAATTAAAAAGGGAACTTTAAAAATTAATTATTGTGATTTTGATTTGCAAATTTGAAATTATTAGAGCAACAAATCTCTATGACATGGTGCAAGAGAAATCTAACAAGGTGGGCGGGATTTCTTTGATCATGGGTATTATATAGATTTAAAATTTAAAGCATTTGTGTAACACTTTGTATTTTAATTAGACACATAAATTAATTTAAATAGAAATAAATGAGTATAAATACACGTATGTGTACGGATTACGTGTGTCTGTTTGTGTTAATTATACCCATGTATTAAAAATATACATTACATATATAAATTAATTAAAGTAAATAAATGTGTAGAAATTAATTAAATTGAATTACTTAAATTAAATAATGGGTAATATATATATGATTTGGATGATTAAGGTGGGTTAGAAAAAAAAAATTATATATATATATATATATATATATATA
>JAJIYU010003571.1:0-26348 GCA_030144865.1 Tinospora cordifolia
AGCAATTAACCTGTTTATTTTGTTTATAAACTTTTGCTTAATTAATACTTTTCTTTAGGACTATTTATTAGTATTTTTCATCAATTATAGGTTATTGGCTAAATTAAGTTCCAACACGCTACAAGTCTTCAAGAAGATTTCCAATGACTAAAATGACAAAGACAAGTGAGAGGCACAAATCTATGAGAGGCACAAAATCGTCTTTATTTTTTTTTGACAACTACAGTTACAATATTGGCGGGAGGAGGGGCTTCGATCCCTGCCCTCTTGTGGGGCAGGGAGACACCATCACCAGCTGCTTGGAGCAGTTGGGGGTACTTAAAATCGTCTTAGCTAACCATGGTTAGCCACAAAACTAATTTTTTCAACTACAGGTTACTAATTTTTAAAATAATTAAAATAATTATTGTTATTATATTCTTTTATTTAACAATTGTAAATAAAATATAACTGTAAATGTCACTTTGATATTATTCTAATATATATATATATATTTTATCAGCATGTATTGTACGCAAGTCTCTATCAATGTAATCCATGCATGGATGGATGATGGAATGGATTGGTTTCTGTTGTTTATTAAGTGAGAGCAGATTGGTTTTAAAGCAAGGTTTGGTTAAATTGGGGTAGATGGGTGAGGCCTGAGTGGGCGAGCCAGTGGCCACCTTTTGTTGCAAAAGCCATGCCCGCAACGAGCGTCGCGACGTGCGGTGGTTGAACCCACTCCTCTCCCTCTTCACCCTCCATCTATCACATCAGGCATCATATACCGTTAGCCACTACGCTTACTTAAAACTTCAAACATAAATATAAATTTGAATAAAACTTGAAGATCAAGCTTTCTACATCCCCAACCTCTTTGATGCTTCAACCCTAACTACCCAAAGATTCTTCCTTCGTTTACTAAAATTTTGATTAATTAAATTCTCTGCTGTGATCTTAATCTGAAAAAAGCACCAAAACTTGCTAATTGTTTCTATTTCCTACAAAATATTGAGGCAAACCATATAGAAGAAGAAAATTTTACTTATTGTTTTAGAAAACAAAATTACAGATATACAATAAGACTGACGGAAGATTTACAAAATTTATTATTTTTCAAATCAACTTGTTTATTTAACAGAAAAGTTATACAAAAACTTGTTTTTCTAAATCTTTTAAACTTTTTGATGTTTTCTGATCAGTTATCAGATACGAAAATCTAAATGTAAATTAAGTATGAAATCGAGGTATAAGTTGGTTTGACTAGATATCTAGAGGTAAAGTACTATTTTGTTGCGGGTCACAAGTGCGGTACCAAATAGAGACAGACTCTGAATACTAGATATGATCGTAAAGGGTTTTTGTTTTAAAATTTTATGATATTCAAAAAGGTCATTGACTTAATACCCTTTAACTTAAATTTCTATTAGAAAATAAATATTGGTCTTAGAGTAGAAGTTTAGATCAATTAGAATTAAAAAAGGAAGAAAAATTCATGTTCTGAAAAAAAATAAAATTATACTTATGAGTAAATAACACATGAGGAAGTACTTATTTAAAAAATATTGGATTCGATCAATTATATTATTAGAGTGGCATTATTGTGGACGGTATACCAATTATTGTGAAATTGAAAATTGAACTATTGAAGAAGGGAGTTAGATTGATGGAAAATGACATTTTTCACTTTTTGTTAATGCTTAATGATAGTGGTTAGCAAGAAAATACATTTCATTATCATTAGACAGATAACTAATTATCTACAAATCAACAACATTAGATAATCTGAAAATAACTTAGTTGATAATGTTACTTAACAGAATGAGGATTAAGTACTTTTGTCCAATTAAGATGCTTCAACTACACTACTCCATTAATCAAATCAAATGGCTTACCAAATCTATTATTGGAACCACCGTTTTCTTCTTCTTCCTCTCTCTCTCTCTCTTTCAAATTTCTTCTATAAATACTCTTTAGTTAATCTCTCATTGCCATCTCAAACTAGCAATCAAATTGCTTCTATATATCACAAGTAAGTTCGAAGTATTGGTGAAGATGGCAGCCATTGTTGCACTCCTCTGCACTCTCATTCTGTCTGTTTCTTCTCTAGGAGATGCCTTGAGCTTAAACTACTATGACAAAACATGCCCGAATGCAGAAGCCGCCATTACGGACGCTGTGAAGAGGGCGGTCTCAAATGACAAAACTGTGCCTGCAGCTCTGCTTAGGATGCATTTCCACGATTGTTTCATAAGGGTAACACGCGTCTCTTTGATCTCTGGATCAGCTTTGCCTTAGTTTTTGCTTCTCTGTTTATGATGTAGTAGCTTGTGAGTTATTTGAGTTTGTAATTGCTTTATCATACTTTCTATTTCCTGTTGTTTCCTCCTTTGTAAAGGGCTGCGATGCTTCGGTGCTGTTGAAATCAGTAGGACAGAACACTGCGGAGAAAGATGGGCCTCCCAACGTTTCATTGCATGCATTTTATGTCATTGATAATGCTAAGAAAGCTGTCGAAGCTTTATGTCCTGGTGTTGTATCATGTGCTGATGTCCTGGCTCTAGCTGCAAGAGATGCAGTTGTTCTTGTAAGTATAAGAGTGTATTTAAAATTATTTATGATTATTTGATTCAATATAAAAAAAAATTTGTCAAAAATTAGTTATAGCGAGGCATGCTAACTTAAGCGGAGAAAATTTTAGTAAGAAAATATGGGTACTCAAAGAAAAATTTTAAACCTTTTTCTTACCATTTTTACCAAACATTATAAAACACTTTTTTTTTTTTGAGAAAATCAAAATTTTCTTGAAAAAAATTTTGTTTTCTCAACAATTAAACACACCCTTAAATTTTTTTAAAATAAATCTCAACAAATTAATGAAGCAATCTAGGTCAAATTCTTCGGCAATTGTGTTCAGCTTGTTAATGGGCACTGCAAGCTTGATCATGACAAGTAAAAATGCCTTTCTAGGTTGCTTAGTCCATTAATGTTATAGGTCTGTTTGGCACAACTTTTACAAAAACACCTTTGAAATATGCTGGTCTCAGCTAGCTTTACTAAAACACGTAAAAATTGCTTTCCTTCAAAAGTAGATATTAGGAAACACACTAGAATTTGCAAAAAGCTACTTTTGCTCGAAAAGCAGTTTACAAAGCCTCAACCAAACAAGGCATATACCTGGTGTAAGAACGCAATTTTGATGATGAACCATGTTGATTTTGTAGACTGGGGGTCCTACATGGGATGTACCTAAAGGAAGAAAAGATGGGAGAGTCTCAAAGGCCAGTGAAACAAGATCACTGCCAGCTCCAACCTTCAACATTTCTCAGTTGCAGCAAAGCTTCTCCCAAAGAGGTCTATCCCTAGAAGATCTAGTTGCTCTCTCAGGTAAAAAGCTTTATTAATTTAGTGAAAAATGAGTTCAAAAAGAAAAAAGAGAGAGAGAGAGAGAGAGAGAAAAAAAAAATGGTTTTAAAAACATGACTCATTTGTAGGTGGCCACACTCTTGGATTCTCTCACTGTTCATCCTTCCAGAACAGAATCCACAACTTCAACACCACCCACGACGTGGATCCGACGATGCACCCGGTATTTGCAGCAAGTTTGAAGAGTATTTGCCCTGCACAAAATAGAGCTAAGAATGCAGGCACCACCATGGACCCTTCTTCTGCAACATTCGACAATACTTACTTCAAGCTACTTCTCAAAGGGAAAACCCTGTTTTCCTCAGACCAAGCTTTGCTCACAAACCCAACAACCCAACAGCTGGTGTCGAAGTTTGCAAGCTCTCAAGAAGCCTTCAATTCAGCTTTTGTGAAGTCCATGATCAAGATGAGCAGCCTCACTGGCGGTCAAGAAGTGAGGTTGGACTGCAAGGTTGTGAGGTGAAAAAGTAGAATTCTCCTCCATGAAAGCTTGCTCTAGTCTATTTAAGTAGTAGAGGTGTGGTGTAATCCATCAAATGGGTTGGATTATCTATGTGTTAACTTTTGTTTGTTATTTCAAGAGATGTATTTGTTGAGAGTGATATGTAATAATAAATATATGAAACTAAGTTTTGCCCCTAAGTAGTTGTTGGACATACATCTAGCTTGCTTGGTTATTTTAGAACTTTATATCCATATATCGCGGTTAATTATCATTTGAGCTACTGTAAAATTATAAAGAACATTGAGTTTTATCCGCTCAACTTAATCTTCCTTTAATTTTTATCATTATTTTTGTCTTTGGCGTTAGATCAAAGGAAAATGGATATTAAAAACGCTTTTGACTCCTAACAAAACGTGAGCTTTTGGGCCTCAAAAGTTCTATGCTTTCCTTTGCTTCAAGAAAGCATCCATTTCTTTGCCTTCCCTTGGAAACTCACGTTTGAAAAAGGGTCCAATTACATGCCTCAATGAAAAGGACAAGTTAACCTAAAAGAAAGTTTTTGAAAGTAACTTTCTAATTCAAGAACTTTAAATAAAATTAAATATAAATATCAGAAGAAAAATAACAAAAAATAACAATAAGAATAAGTATACAAATTTAAAACTGAATGACAGAAATTTTTGCCCATTCTCTTGTGATTGAAGTTCAATAAGTTACAATCTAAATTGCAATTTAAATTTCTAGCAAATTGAGAATTTTCTTCTTTGATGTTTATGAAAATTGCAATTTTTTCCAATGCTATGATTCAATTTTAAATCATGTAACTTATAAATTTTTAATCAGGGCACCTATTTTTGAATTGATAATTTTTTTGACTGAGTTTTTTTTAACTCAGATTTTGTTAATTCAAGTATATATTTCCTAGCTTTTTTTTAATAAACTTTCCATTTCTTTCCTATGTAAAATTATTGAAATCATGTAATTTATATTTTTTTATTCAAACATCTTTTCTTCTCTAATAGAAACAAAAAAATATATAATTTAAAAGGACAAAATCAACCAACCTTGTCTTTTAACAAAAAAGAAAAAGTAAAATTTGCTTTTGAATTTTTTTGAACCCACCAAACTTTTAGTATTTTTTTTTAATGTTTTTAGATAAAGAAAACTATATATATATACATTATAAAATAAAAGAACTCATTAATCCACGAGAATGTTAAATGGCTAGTAGCTAGGAGGAAATACAAGACCTTTTGTTAATGAAAATATTATACTCCATGAGTTGTTAGGAGGAAATGTATATTACACTTGAACCATCATTTGTGCTCCAACAGATATTTCAATTATTGTGATCATTTTCCTCACCAACCTTGAAATTTTGGTCCATATCTTTAAGAATTTGGTCCACATCCATTTAAATACATCAACTCTTAAATTAACTACAAGACATATTAGTATTGAAAAATCCTCAAATCAGTCAACATACATTTTTTTTATTTTATTTTAATTATTATATTTTTAGTTTTTCATAGTACTATGAGACTAATTACCGTTTAAAATACGATAGAGACATAAATAAAAAATTGTCTGAAAATAATGTTTTCATGTTTAGAGCTCTTAGTTACATAAGATTGAGTATCATCTACTTAACCCTTATTTTCTAGTACAAAATCTCCTACTTTTTTTAAACTTTGTAAAAAAAAAAAAACAACTAAATAAAGTTGATGGATAAGCTAAATAAACCTTAATCTTCTTTTTTCCTTTTTTAATTTCTTTAAACTACTCCATAATGCTATATCTCATATTCTATGCTCCATGGCCCAAAACCCTTCTCTCATATATATTTTTTCTTCTTCTACTTCTTCATAATTTAGAGAAAAAAAAAACTCAATTTTTAAAGTACAAGGTTTATGATAATTTAAGAAATTCACAAAGAAACAATTTTTTTTTTTTTGAAAAAAGTCATTTTATTTATGTGCTTTTTTAGTTTCTTCATAGAAAATGAAATTTCGAAACGGGCGTGGAGCTGGGATCGGGTTTTGGGTCCGAACCGTTAGCAATTCAAATAAAATCCAATAAACACACTCCCACTTTTTGCAATGAAGTATCAAAAAAGCCCCTCCAGGATAATATGGGAAAAACTCAGCACCGCCAGAAATCTCGAGAAAAGCAGGGGTTTTTAAGTCATTCAAGTAATTCCCCTTCTTGTATTGAAGCTGTAAACCAAGCAATTGTTTCAACTTTTGGCCTCTCCACCGATTCCAGCTCCTCCTCCACGCTTAAATTCCCCACCAGCACTGAGATTTGAGAAGAGCCGGTTGGACCTGTTTGTGAAGCGAAATCGCTTCATCTGTTGTTGTTCCTCATCGGATTCTGGTGTAGCTTCGAATTTTTAGGTGAATCTGTTTGTTTTATTTTGCTATCAATCTCTGCAATTTCATTTGTTTCCGATCGCCAGTTGATTTCACAGCTCAAATCGTCGTATAATAGCGGTTGCATTAATTTCTGAAGGTTTCTTTGATGTATGAGATTGGATTTTGATGCTTGTATTGTAAGGAATCGGTTTTCTTTTGGTTGTGTTGGTTTCGTGAGGTTTTATCTATTCGATCAAGTAATCGGTTCTGTCTGGTGAATCCGAGTTCCTAGGGCTCTTATGAGGTCTTCTTAGCGTTTTAGGTATGGAAAATGTATCCTCGTATTGTTCACCTTGTGGTGGGAAATGTATTTTGATTTTTACCCTAACACAGAGAATTTATATGCCAATTCATGAATGGTTTGACTTGAACTAAGACTTTCATATCCGACTCTAAGTATAAAATACAGCTCGAGTCATTAGTTGATGCTCATTTCCATCATATGAGATGTGGAGTTCCGTGTGGGTTGATCCTTTTTTCCTTTGTTTTTTTAATTATTTCATTATTATTATTATTATTATTATTATTTTTCTTTCTTTGCCAAATGTATTTTTGATTTTTACCCTAACGGATAGAATTTATATGCCAATTCATGAATGGTTTGACTTGAGTAAGACTTTAATATACGACTCTAGGTATAAAATACAGCTTGAATCATTAGTTGATGCTCATTTCTATCATAAGAGATGTGGAGTTCCGTGTGGGTTGATCCTGTTGTCCTTTGATTTTTTTTTTCTTTCTTTTTACCCCCCAAAATTAATTGGCATATTAAATTTGTTAAGAGGACCTTAGGGGTTCTTGAATTACTAGTGTGATAGAAAATATAAATTTGAAAACCTTTCTTTTTTTATGGTTATTGATTTTATATAAGGTTTTGTTTTGTTGTTTGGGTTGATATACTTATCAGGCAAGCTTTCTGATGGATAAGGAGGATCTCCTGTCTGATGCCATTGCTGAATCTAGGTCGTCCACATGTGATAAAATATCTTTCAATGTAATAGATGGCTCACGAAATGCGGATGCTTCTGGATTGCGTAGAAGTGAGGAAGCAATCCAGGAAAGGGATTTTGGAGGAAATATTTTCAATGTGCCTAATGTTTATAGGCAAGATATTGTCAGGTGTAACAAAGACATTAGTATGATTGGAATTGTAGCAGAAGTTGGAGGTGACTTGGATTCAGAGAGCGATACAACAGATGATGACGATGATGACGATGACGATGACGATCAAGAGGAGGAGGAGGAGGAAGAGGAGTATGGTGATGAGGATGAAGATAATAAATATGAGGATGAAGATGATAAGAACAAAAATGAAGATGGTAACAATAGTGGGAATGGTAACAAAATGAATGCCAATGGCCATAAGAAAGATCCACTTCCTGCCGGACAGCTTAGAGTAATTTGGATAAATCAATCTGAGACAACTGAGAATATCGGAGATATAACAGTTGTAGATAGGGCTTTCATGCATGGGGATATTGTTGCTGCTAATTCAGATCCCATGGGACAAGTAGGCATTGTGTCTGACGTTAACATATCGGTTGATCTACTAGCTCAAGATGGAACTATGATTAAAAATGTCTCTGCCAAAGATTTGAAGCGTGTAAGGAATTTCACAGTTGGTGACTACGTAGTGCTTGGACCTTGGTTGGGTAGAGTGGATGATGTACTAGACAATGTGACTGTGTTATTTGATGATGGTTCAATGTGTAAAGTCATGAAGGCTGATCCTTTACGGCTCAAACCCGTGTCTAAGTGCACCCTTGAAGATGGCCATTTTCCATTTTACCCAGGTCAACGTGTTAGGGCCAACTCTTCATCAGTTTTCAAGAATGCTAGGTGGCTGTCTGGCTTATGGAAAGCTAGCCGTCTAGAAGGAATGGTTACTAAAGTTACTGTTGGATCAGTTTTCATCTATTGGATAGCTTCGGCTGGTTATGGTTCTGAATCTTCAACAGCCCCTGCTGAAGAGCAGGGTCCCAAGAACTTAAAGCTTTTATCTTGTTTGTCTCATGCAAATTGGCAAGTTGGCGATTGGTGTTTCCCTCCATCTCATATATCATCTTCTTCCATTCCAACAGACAAGGAGGCTTCAACTTCTGCATCAGAAGTTCTTTCTTATGTGAATTTAGTTTCTGATGCTTCAGAAAGTGAGCATATTCCAGAAACAGTGCCTATGGATAAAGTAGATGAAAGTTGTTCATCAATTGTAAGCACCGAGTCCATGGTTCTTAATACCACTGTTCACAATCTTGATAAAAATGGTGAATATGCAGAACATCATGCATTGCCAGAATCTAGTTCATGTAGCAGTTCCCTGTCTATTTTAAAGGATCCTGTCCATGAAAGTTGGCCTCTTCGTCGGAAAAAGATGCGCAAAGTTGTTGTGAGAAGAGACAAGAAGGCTCGGAAAAAAGAAGAAAATTTTGAGAGAGCCCTCTTTATTGTAAATACGAAGACTATGGTTGATGTGGCTTGGCAAGATGGAAAAACAGAAATTGGGTTACCTTCAACAAATTTAATTCCAATTGATAGCCCTGGTGATCAAGAATTTCTCCCTGAGCAGTATGTGGTAGAAAAGGCTTCAGATGGTGATGAAAATGACAATGCTTGTGAAGTGAGGCGTGTTGGTGTGGTGAAGAGTGTTAATGCGAAGGAGAGAACAGCATGCGTGAGGTGGTTGAAGCCAGTTTCAAGGCCGGAAGATCCAAGAGAATTCGATAAGGATGAAATTGTTAGTGTCTATGAGCTTGAAGTCCATCCTGATTATGATTATTGCTATGGGGATGTAGTTGTCCGGCTGTCCCCAGTCTCTGTTTCTGCAAACATGATTGGTTCAGTCAGTCCAGCCGATAAAATAGTGGCCCATAGTGATTCTAACAATGCTGAAGGAGACTTGAAGGCTTGTTTTGTTGATGAGAAAATGAACAATGCATCAAACAATGGAATCCATGCAAGTTGCTCAGATCTATCTTGGGTTGGCAATATAACTAGTCTAAAAGATGGTGATATTGGAGTCACTTGGGCTAATGGGATGGTTTCGACGGTATGTTCAATATTCAATTTCTTGGGCCATTGATGCTTTATTTTTTTTCCTTTTTCTTCAGTCTTTTAAGCGAGCAATTTCATATTGCTTTCTTTCTTTGTTTTTTGTTTTTTGTTTTTTTCCCTTTTCTTGATGAACTAATTTGGCATTACTAGAATTACATAATGAACTATATGACTCTTTCTATTTATAATGCACTTCATTTTCGTTTCAGGTCGGACCTCAAGCAATTTATGTTGTTGGCCGTGATGATGAAGAGGAACCCAGTGAATATGGGAGTGAAATAAGTGATGGTGCAGCTAGTTGGGAAACAGTTGATGAAGATGAAATGGATGCCGCGAAGAATACTGAAGAGGTTTGTTAACATTTGATTTAGCATAATTGCTGTCAACTAGCAAGGGCAATTAGCCTTTTGGGAGGACAAAAAAATTAACAGTTTGACAAAAGATATCCAATTTCAATTCATTTGCACATTAATGTATATTCACCTGTAATATATTCTACTTTCTATCCTAATATGAACCCAAGAACATGAACAAGATTGGTAACCTGCAAGTATGATCTTCATCTTGTGGTTGTCATCAAGATTGCCTTTGTGTTTTTCCTTGAAAATCGAAATGGTTGTTCCTAAATGTTTGTGCATTGGATGATTTATTGCAAGATTACATTCTGAAGCTTTCAACTTATTGATGGTGCCTTAATTTACTCATTTTCTAGTCTCATCAAGTGCCTTAAATCCATGTTTTCTCAGGAAGCTGGACTGGAAAATGGAAGCGACATGATTCCTCATGCAGAAACAACAGCTCATTCAGAAGATGGCAATTCTGGTGGAAATGGAGCTCTGGCAATTCCTCTAGCTGCACTTGGGTTTGTTACCAGACTTGCAACTGGATTCTTTTCCCGAAGAAGAAAGCAGACTGGAGTAGCTGTTGATGCCTTGGAAAGAACATCTTCAAATGCTGAATGTAGTTCGCAACAATCAAGTTTCATTGATAAGCATGCCATGCAAGTTGCTATTGAAGATTCTGAAGAAGATGGCCTTGTCTCAGATGTCACAGACATGGGAGAACCTGTAAGCACCTTGAAATCTGAAGAACCAGATGCTCAAAGCTTGATAGGATATATTGGGAATCACCTTTGCAGTTTCAAACGCTTTGACACTGCCAATGATCCTTTGGACCATTTTTTCCTTGGTGCAATTGGACAGGTAGAATTATATATATATATATATATGTATATATGTGTATACATATATTACGTTTTTATTTATTCATGCATATTGTACATTTTTAAAATAATAAAGGATTTGGGAGATATTTTATGGGCAGATTAGTTCTTATCTTTCCTAGACTTTTTGATTCAAGTGATTTTACTGGTTGCCACACTTTCTTGTCAATTGACACAAATTCGTTATTGGTAAACTTTATCTATTTTCTTTTAGTATAATCACATCATTGAGGTATAATGCAGACGTTCACATGATCATGTTCAATATATGATTTAAATCCAATCTGAGCACAGTAATTATCCTGCATTGTAGAGTAGTAGCGGAAGGAAGTGGCTCAAGAAGGTTCAGCAAGATTGGAGTATCCTTCAAAAGAACCTACCTGGTATGATGTGTCATGCTTATAAAAATTCTGGTGTTTTACAAGAATCCTATTTGATTATGGATCTAAAAAAAATAAAATGAAAAAATAAACAAAATAAAAAGAAAGAAAAAAAAGGGTTCAAAGTCTTCATTTTGCTTTCAGACAGCATCTATGTACGTGTTTATGAGGATAGAATGGATCTCTTAAGGGCTATTATCGTTGGAGCATATGGCACACCCTATCAGGATGGACTTTTTGTTTTTGACTTTCATCTTCCTCCAGAATATCCTATATGTCCACCTGTAAGTACAATGGTCATTTCTAAAGAGTGAATTTTCAGCATTTCACATAGAACCAAAAGTAACAATCTATTATAACTGATGCTACAGAGAACTAGTTTGAGATATGAAGATGCTCTACTATAATATAACTAACAAAATTGAAATCTTGCAGTCAGCACATTATCATTCTGGTGGGTGGCGGATAAATCCAAATTTATATGAGGAGGGTAAGGTCTGCCTTAGCCTTCTAAATACCTGGACTGGCAGAGGGAATGAAGTCTGGGACTCATCATCATCAAGTATACTCCAAATCCTTGTCTCCCTTCAAGGTTTGGTGCTGAATTCGAAGCCGTACTTCAATGAAGCTGGTTATGATAAGCAGGTTGGCACTGCTGAAGGAGAGAAGAACTCATTATCCTACAACGAAAACACATTCTTGCTAAATTGCAAGTCGATGATGTATCTAATGCGAAGACCTCCCAAGGTATACTTTTACTGTTGGAATGTGCTTGTTTCATTTAAGTTATTCTCTTACTGCTTGCTTATTGCGGCTGAAATCCTAATTGAAAGGTCAGCTCTAATATCACCTAGAATACCCAAAGGCCATAATGCTGAAACATAAAAAGGTGATTGATTTATCAATTGCAGTATATTTATGGCAGAACTTTTGAGTGTTTTATTTTAATCAATAGGAAGTAAGACAGAATGTGCAACTATTAAGATGAAAATACGGTGATGACACTGAAAGATGAATTTAGAAATGAGTAGCCCCATTTACAGTTAAAAGATGAGAACACACATTAAAGCAATTTTAATATATAGAATGAAATCCCTCATGCAAACCAGTTAAGAAGAATGATTTTGACAATCAATTGTAATGATATGGGCAGAAGGAAACTTTATTAAGCATGGAAATAAAATTGACTAAGAAAGATATGAACTATTTATAATATAATTGTCAACTTAGCCTGTGGCAATTGATATGTTGCATTTGTTGAATTGAGTTGAATCTAATGACTAAGTTGAAGCAACCTATCAAGGTATTGGCAGGATGGTTGAGAAAAGGCGTAATCATTAAGAGGGTCATGGGTTCAATTCCCAAACTCCCTCGAGCTTCTGTAAATTCCTCGTGGTGGATGGCCCTGGCTTATGCCCTTGATTTCCGTGTCCTAGCCTTGTGGTGGGTGGGGATCCCCATAGAGTAGTTAGATCATAAGAGAAGGATGCCACAATCTCCAAAAACAAAATAAATAAATAAAGGCTAGGCTCAAGCATGGAAAAAATTTGAACTGTTTCTAAGATGATGGTCCAAGTGATTCGTGTCCTAGAATCAATCAAAAGCTTGGCAACAATAGATTTATTCGTCTTTATGGATCAAGTGAAAACCTAAGAAAAGTGAAAGATGCTCTGATAAGAGAATGTATGGATATATTAGACAAAATCAACAATAGACTAAATTTAAAGAATAATTTTTTGTGACAATGATGTTTCAACCTAGGAATTAACCTGAGTTCAAAAAATAAAAGCTAAAAAACAACCTTGTAATTAAACATTCTTGCTGTCTAGTTTTGGGGCTCACATGACATATTGTGTTATCTAATCATAGTGTAGTTAATAAAATGACTATCAACCTTATGAACATAACTTGTCCGGTTGAAGACTTGCTTCTAGTCAACTAATCAAGTTCTTTTGTAGTTTTCATTGTTGGAATTGAAGAAGGCTTGGTGATTATGATCATTACATCAAGTGCATTTTACCGACTAGAAGCATCTTCATGCATTCCACTACTGAAATAGAAAGTATAAGAGGAGTTGAAAGATTTAGGGATATCAACCAATCAGTTGAGGTTGATTCACCGTATCCACAATTTTTACTTAGATTCTTAATGTTGGGGTTGTGATTGTATGTGTTTGAGAAAGATTCTGTGGAGTTGTCAGGCTTTGAAAAACACTGGAGTTGTGTATTAAACTTAAAGAAAATTGGAGAAAAGATGATATAGAACTATTAAAAATTCAAATTTTCTACAGTAGAAATGTGGAACGGTTTACTCCTTAAAACTGTTGAATGATCAAATGTTGTCTGTTAATTGTTCCTGACTTTTTATTACTCTAAATTTTGTGCTACAAAAATTATATAAAAATATTAATACATTTATTCCTTTTCTTAAAAAGAGGCTGATGTTTGGATAAGTTTATTAAATAAAATCATGATTTTTATGTTATCTTTTATTCTTCCAAATGTTTCTTCCATTTGATTACTTATAAACTAGGGGCCTAAGTGGGTCAACATGTATATGCAAATAGTTATGACCTTTGTAGGTGATGCTTCATCCTTGCCCTTGGTATTGCAAAATACAATTTGCATGTTTTTTGGCATCTACTAGTATAATAAAGTCCATTCAATTATGCAAGTTGCTGATCATGTACAATGAGATATAGCGCTTCTTTTATCCTACATATATCATATTGTTTCATATCAAGTGGGAGAGAGAGCACTTCCTAATCTTGCTCATGTGGTTATAGAGGAAAGAGGGGGAGAGAGAGGCATAGCACTTCCTTATCTTTCTCAGGTGGTTATAGAGGAAATTTATAGATGTTGCATTCATTAAATCAGGTTTTGCCTAGAGTATGGAGCATTTTTTCTAGTGTTGTAAATATGTGTGTTGGCACAGGACTTTGAAGAGCTTGTTAAGAACCATTTCCGGAGACGTGGCTATTACATTCTTAAAGCTTGTGATGCATACATGAAAGGTTACTTGATTGGATCCCTCACAGAAGATGCTTCCATAAGTGAGAAGAGTGTTGAAAACTCAACGTCAGTTGGTTTTAAGTTGATGCTGGCCAAGATTATGCCCAAACTTGTAGCTGCACTAAGTGAAGTTGGAGCAGATGTTCATGAATTTAAGCACCTGCAACATTCATAGCAAAAATATATCTTCTGTTCTGGACACGAAGGTCAGTGGTTCTGATTCACCAGAAATTTCCTTTCTAAAGCTTATGCCACAGAAATAGATGTGTAATGCTATCCATTATGAGAAACATTCTTTCTTCCTCTTGTTGGTTGAGTTTGTTTGAAACACATTTACTTCATTCATTCTTTTAGCAGATGGAGTTGTGGGTCACACAAAGTGTCCTTGCTAATATTACACAGATTTGAAACAACTAGGTTAGCTTGAACCCTGACCTTGAACTTGTATTTCAGATGTACTTATTGATTTTGGGTTTCAATGAAAATCATTGAAAATGTCGAGAGTCCGCGAATGGGTTACTGACATTAACCATTCTCATTTTTTGGGTTTTAAAATAATGAATCAATGTTTTCCAATGGCATGGTGACATCCAAACATCTATGCAGATAAATTTTAGTGTATTCTATAGGCATGATTTTGACATTTATCGATGGAGAAGATCTTGATCTGATGCTTATGAAGTGAAAAGATATTAAATTATTGCCAAACGTCTGTTGCCCCTTTTCTCTTTTTCCATTCTAAACTGTAACTTAATGTTTAGTGAGTAATCATGTTTTTAGTGAATGTTTAAATGGCTTAATTACGTTTCCATTGCTGTACAATGATTTGTTCAATAATTTGGCTTAAATTATAAATTTTATTTGTGTTCATTAATATTTTTTTTTTTTGGTCTAATTTCTAAGTTAAACATGAAATGAATCAATATGCTCCATAAAAGCGTCAATTTTCTATATTGTTTTATAATAAATGTTCAATTAGCTGCAGTAATTACATTACATGCTGTAAATTGGATGTTGGAAGTTTGACGTTGAGGCATCTTAGACCTAATGTTACAATAGCACAATTTTTTCATGTCATATTAGTAAGGGTGATAATTTGTGTCGTCATGTCAAACGAGTCGTATTGTAAATGAATATGACTTATATATTGCAAACATGTCATAATCGGGTCGTATTATAAATGAGTTTTAATCGTATACTTGTATACAATTTATTTAATTTTTTATAATTAATTTTTAAAAATAAAATATTTTTAAAAAATATTAATAAAATTTAAAATAGATTAAAAATAAATTAAAATTTAAAAAAATAAGAAAATTATGTTATCAATAAATTAATTTTAAATTAATTTTTTAAAATTGTGTTAAGTATATCATTTTCAAGCTTATTAGGTTAATTTGTTTATAACTCAAATTAGTCATGTTTAATCTTATTGGATTCGTTTTAATCGAAATTTATTTATGTTAAACTCAAACTTGTTAACTTCATGTCGTATTACGAATTATCACTTTTACTTATTGGCATGGTCTATAATACCACAATATGATACGATAATTCTGTTTTTTATTTTACTTAATTTTTTTTAATAATGTTGTTAAGAGACAAAATAAAAATATAAATGATGTAAATGAGTTAAATATACAATTATTATTTGATGTTGAAATTGAAATGGGTTAATAGTTACACTATTTTGGTGTAAAATTTTAGAAGTTTCAGCTATACTTGGGTCAACAGTTTTTAAAATCGTTCAAAATTAATCATCCTCTAAATATTCATATTCTTCTTCCTTTTATTCTCTTCATCTTTGTCTTTTTAAGGCTTTTCTTCTTCATCTTTTTATTTCCAATAAGTATGAGGGATTGTCAGTTTGCAAATCTATTTGTTTTTCACTTTATAATAAAAAGGAGGAAAAGAAGAAAATGAAGAAAAGAAAGGAATGAAGGAGAAGAAGATGAGATTTGAAGAAAGGGTATTTAAAAAACTTCAAAAACAAATGTCCATTAGCATATAACCAGCAATTGCCTGAGTACAAATAGTAATTCTCTTTTCTTTTTAATTCGCCAACTACCCAAATTCACATCAATTCAGAAGTGATTGTACCTTTTTTTTTTGTTTTTTCCCTCATACACTGCAATTAACTAAACATTTTCTTGGTTTAAATGCAGATTAGAGAAAATGAAGCTGTGAAGTACCGATTTAAATGTTGTTGAAAAAACATGAAATGAGATAAACAATAACAATCTGACGACTAAAACAGTCAGCTTTTTACCTTCGTTTCCTACAAGTAAATGTTGCTTTATATACATAGAACAGCATACAACAGCCTGCGCCTTGATATAATTAATGCCCACAGCCACGGCTCCACTCTACCCAAACAGTTTTGAGTGTCATATCAACCTCAGGGAACATGGTGCAGCAACATAATTGAATGACTCCACCGATTGTCCCAACATGCTTACACTGGAGAGTTTCAGGGTTGAACAGTTAGAAGAAAGGGTCCGCGGTAGTAATAAATTCACCATTGTTAAACAAGCTGTTACCTTGGACTTGAACTGTTGGCTGATCTAACATAATTTCTGCCAATTGAAGGTTCCCGGACAAACCAGATGTTTTGCAGGATGGCATGAATGAAAATGCATCAAGAAGCTTTGTACACTTCAAACCCCATTTCACCATCAAGTACTCAATAAGATGATGCCCACTGCAAATCATCCCGTCACATTAATCATTAGCAAAATGGATCAATGGATAGAGAGTAACACCTTATGTATCAGAGTATCAGTTGGTAGAAAGACGAACCTGCGGTTGTGGTAAGTTGTTATGAAGATCGATCCAGGAGAATTCTCAAGGAGGAAAGTCACCGTTGCGAAGAGGTTATCGAAGGCTAGCAGATACGCATCATCAACATTTCATTGAAAATGCAAACTTGAGACATACAACATGTGCATAATGCTAGGAGGCACTTATCAGATAAGAGTCTAATTACATATGTTACTCGTAAATAAATAAATTATTAACACTCTCTTTCATATGAATAATCACATATGAACTTAATTTATAATGGAAAAAAAAAAAAGATAACTGATAAATGAGATAAACAAATAATTATATTTGAAAAAATCACTTGACTCAAAAGTTATAATTATCAAATAAATATCTAATTATGTATATCAATTATTGGTAGATAAATTACTGTATATATTAATTCCAAGTAAATAAATTATTAACATATAATTAGTATCCAGTGACACCTTTTGTATCATACAGTACATCAGCTCCAAGAATAATGTCTGGTTGCAAAGTGAACGTTGATTCATCCCACTCTCCCCAAGTGAGTCCCATTACCTACAAAACCAAACAAGATTGTCTCAAACACAGGTTAATAGTCTTGCCCTCGGTTCATTCACATTAGAATTATGTAACTTTGTTGCATTTATTGATAAAGAAAAAGGTAGAGATGGTGATACTTCACAGTTGAGTTTATTGATGTCACACATTGTTCTCATGTTCTCCAACACCTGCAACTCCACAATTGAGAAGTCATTGTACAAGTAAAAACAGGAAGAGCCAAATGATACCCTTCAATCATCATTCTAAGGTAAGTTTTAAGGCGCTGAGTGTGGAACAGCAACGCCATTAATACCACCTGTGATCTGTTTGAGTCATCTGTCAATGTCACCTTTGCCCCAACTTTTGCTGCTACCAACCCTGGCAATGAAGTTCCAGCTCCAAGCTTCTCTCCCAAAAAAAAAAATAAATAAATAAAAGAACACTAATTAGGCAAATTTCATCACCCCCAATGATTAAATTCCTAAAAATTTACATAGTCAATCAAGAAAACGCAATGGGCAATCGGTATTATGTTGTTTCCCCATTAAAGCATTTGCGAATACATCAAGCAGTTACCTCAACAACAGACTTTCCTGAGAAGCGCGATTTCTGCTGCCATACATACTCGGCCAGAACGATACTACACGGCCACACAAACATTCCATACTCTTCCTCCATGTTCTGCGTTGCAGACAGCCAAAAAAAAAAAAAAAAAGAAAAAAAATCAATCAAATCAAATTCACCGTCTTCACTATTATTCAATTGAAAATCACTAGGTGACCTCAGTGATGTTAATCGAGAAAGCTTCACTCCTCTCTCTTTCTGATCCGAACGCATGTGCTGAAATCTTCGTCATCCGCTGCATTTGTACATCTCTGGTTGAAATCTCCACCTCTTCCACCTTCATTTCCATCTAATCAAACCACAAAACCGCCAATTCTAGTCACAATTTTGAATGCGCGTCAAATGTTCGTCGAATTATCTGCACCAAAACCCCCTTGTGAAGGTTCAATTTGGCGTCAGATCAATAGCAAACCAGTCGAACGAAGTATCTCCGATCCGGTCCGAGTAGACGCGGCGCCACGAGGAGGCCAGAAGCTTTGAAGGCTGTGGGCCAACTGGGTCGTGTTGGAGGCCCATGGCGCGGTAAGCGCGTGAACGCAATGATCGTCGCACGTGCGCACCCATGTGTCTCTATAAGTCTGTGTGACTCTGTTGCGGATCTTCCTGTTCGACCCTTCTCGAGGTTCTTCTGCTTCAGTTCAGCCATCAGAAGCATTTCGTCCACTTTTGTCCATGGCGTCCGTTCAATATTTACTCGCTGTTCCATCTGAGACGTTGAGCCCTGCGAGAACTTCGATTACTCAAGCTTCCGCACCTTCATCTTTTACTGCTGCTAGTGCTTCATTTTCCCTGTTCAATAATCTCTCCTTATCTTCTTCTTCTTCTTTACAGCGTAACAATAAACGCGAGTTTTCGCTACTTTCGAAGAAGTTTCGCAGATTTGGACATACAGGTAGTTTCGTTTTGGCTGGAAATTGGATAAATTTTGTGGGTACTGTTTCTTTGAGCGCATTGCAATTTTGCCTTAACCGACACGCCCGCCATCATTGCCTACCCGATTCGATTAGGGTCTTGTAGTTTTGTCTTGGGGTGAAGTATTGTGAAATTCGCAGAAAAAAACCACCTTTGAATTAGTTTTGAAACTGGGTTTTCATTTATGGAGACAATTTGAAAATGCTAGTAGTAAGTCCGGCTTGATTGAATTATGTTAATGGCTAGACACTATTGTTGTTTGCTTCTGTTGTATTTGCAATTCTAATGGTGATTTTGTTGCTTTCTCTGTTTTTTCCTCATATATATGTGTTTGCTTGATGGAATCTCACCAACTCAGACTCTTAGTTTTTGATTGAACTTCTTATTGTTTACATGGAGGAAACAAGATTAGAAAATAGAAATGCGAAGTGAAATTAAGCATAATCATCATCCAATACTACATGATGGTGCATTAAACTTAACTGGCATGAAGAAGCCTAGATAGGAATATTTATTGCATAAATTCTATGTCATTTTCTATCTTTTATAGTCATGTGGTTTCTTGAGCTTTCTCGATTTTATTTATAATAATTTCAGTCTCATTTGTTTGGAAATTTGTTTTACAGTTAGGGGAACACTACAGGAATCCGAAGCTAATTTAGCTGCAGATGCTTTTACACATTTTGAGCATTTGCTTCTCCCAGTTACCGATCGGAACCCTTATCTTTCTGAGGGAACACGACAGGTGCTTCTGATGCAATGTTAACGTTCTTTTTTTTTTTTTTTAAATACTGTTTCATTGCTATATCTTTGGTAAAAAAGCTTATTTGTCTATGAGAAACCTCATATTTGAATATTGTCATTTCTATCATAGTCAATTATGTGAATAACATACTTTGACTATTGAATTATAATGCTAGACTGCTAGTATTTAATGTGTAATCTTCCAACTGTTAATACAGTACATTACTATCTTAAAAACCTAATAACTGATCTCATCTGATGGCAATGCTTCCAAAATGGGGGTGGCAATTTGTGTCGCCGCATCGTAAACAAGTATATCATATGTTGCAAACTCAAACTCGACCCATTTATTCATCGTGTCATGATATACGAACTCAAACCCAACCCGTTTATTAATTGTGTCATATTCGTGTCATATTTAACTTAACACGTTTAATTTATATATAACCTACTCAATTTGTTCTAATCAAATTTTAAATTCTTTTTTACAATAATAATAATAATATAAAACAAAAATAATTTATTAAAATAAATCAAATTAAATCTGTCTCTTAATTTGTTCATATTTGTATTAAACATGTCATTCTTTGGTTTAGTAGGTTAACCTATTTATAACTTAAAATATAGTCGTGTTTAATCATGTTTAATTTGTTTTGACTCATATTCATTTATGTTAAGTTCTTACTCATTAGTCGTGTCGTGTTCGGATTGGGTTATCGTGTTATGTCATAAATTTCCACCCATAATTATTTTGCTCATCATTTTCTTTTTGCCTGTTCACATATTCTTATTTCAGGCTGCAGTAACTGCAGCAGCTTTAGCTAAGAAATATGGTGCAGACATCACAGTCGTAGGTAGGCTACCTAATGATCTCAGGATTTCATGTCGTGAAGGTACCTGGTGTTTTGGTTTTAGACCCATTTGAATGCAAGATCATAAAGGTATAGATACTTGATGTTCTTGCAGTTATTGATGAGAACCTTAAGGAGTCGTTACCTGAGCATGATACCCTGCTATCTAGCATTCGTTGGCATCTGTCAGAAGGTACGCCTGCCTATTCTCTCAATCCTATTACTAAAAGATTGCACGGAGTTTGGTTGTAATTTAATTAATTGAACGAGTGGTAATTACTGGATTAGAAACTATTAATTGCTTCAAATTTGAATTTGATCTACTTTCATACCTCACAAGTGGCAACTAGTTCAGTTTGACATCAAACCTCATACAATTACTGGTCCATTGTGGATGGGAATGGCCCTGTTTTGTAAAGCTTTTACAAACAAGCTTTATCAAGAGGTGTCTGCAGAAAGCAGTTTTTGAAAAATCTTCTTTTCCCGGCTTGTCCGAAAAGCAGAAAAATTGTCTTTGCTCCACAATTTGCCAAACAACTGAAAATGTTTTTCTGTTTTTTTTTTTTTTTTTTTTTTTTTTTTTAAATTAAATACTCAACCAAACGGAGCCTAGGTTGATGTTAAACCTATACAAGTTTTGACATATAAATATAGTGCCACTTGCATTAGTTTCTTGTTCACATCTCATTTGAAACTAAAATGACTTGGAAGTTAATATTAACATTTCTTCAAGAGGAAATTGCAAGTATAAGAATACACAATGTATTTGCTTTTTATCCTTTCTCCTTTGACGTTGACGAGCTTCTTTTGAATAGGTGGGTTCCAGGAATTCAGGTTGATTGAGAGACTTGGGGAAGGGAAAAAGCCAACTGCCATAATAGGCGAGGTTGCTGACGACTTGAACTTGGATTTAGTGGTGATGAGCATGGAAGCTATCCATTCAAAACACGTTGATGCAAACCTGTTGGTGGAGTTCATCCCATGTCCTGTCATACTACTTCCACTCTAAATTCTATGAATCCACTTACCTGCCAACCTTGACCTGATACACATGTATATACATCAGTTTGTGTGCTAGTGGTATAGATTTGTCTAATTTCCAAGTTTCCTTATTTAAAGTTTATTGTCAATTTTGTGCTATATGGTATCTGACCTTAATGTTTCTCATGTTTCTTTTATTAAGGCTGTTGTTCAAATGGATTGCTCTATTATGTTTTGTTTGCATAAACTTTAATTTCCCCTTATATCATTTATTGCATTTGCCATTCAGTGCATGCCTTCTTTTAATGTGCGTGAGTTGATCAATTCTCACAGTTTGGAATTTATATGTTCATGTTTTTTTCCTCACGTTTTATGACGTAAGATATTAAAATGTGCGAAAAAAAACTTGGACATTTAGTTTCTTAATTAAGTTCCTGTTAAGAACCTCGAGAACATTTGATTACTTTGTAGAAGAATTATTTTTGCCTGCTTAATTTGGTAAAATCCTATCATTTCTAATTTATTTATTTATTAATATCATTTCTGTTGTGCATAACCTCATTTAATTGTGATCTAGTCTTTTCTCCATACTGGCTTGAGTTGATGCTTTGGCCAATCACAGATAAATGAAAGAAAGTAATTCATGATAAAAGCATGGGATGCTTTCAACCTACAGAGCCTGACATGTGATAAGTGGATGACTTCTCATGAATGGTCCCATATATCATGGCCACATTATTAGATTTGGCTAACACCTTAACATCGACATGTAGTTTTCAATTCTTGTCAAAACAGTCACAGTTGTTGATATTGGAAATAAGTTGATTTCTGTTAATATGTATCTGGTTGTCATTTGATTGTGGTAACGTCTTTATAAATATCAAAATTCTTGACCATTAACGTCAATCTAAAAGCCCTTTATAATTAAGAGTGCCCAGTAGTTGAAGGAGAATGCATAGGGCAGAATAGTAGAGGAATCATCTAACTTGCTGACTTCAGCTTCTGAGATGTTACTGTCTCATAGGCATAATAGGCATGCATGTAGCCATATGTTACCTAGCCGTTCTGAACCCTTTCTACTTGGTTTGCATGCATCCATGGTACTTTTGTGCTTGGGCATCCAACCACAAAACACCTTACATTTTTCATAGTTAAGTAGGTGGTTGAAGTTGGTGAACATTCTGTGGCACCTTTCTCTGTTAAAAACAGTCAGTTTCACTACTTTAGGAAATCAGTTTTATCTTGGGTTTTGGCAGCTTTTCAGTCCATCAATGACACTGCTCTTCTTCTACAAGCAAATCTAGTGAATCCTCAGAATTTAATATCGTCACATCTACCTCCATTCTTCGTTACACACACACATACAAATATATGTACACATACTGATTTAGATCTCTCAACACTCATCTTCAGAACTTCAAATTTTCATAACAGACTGTTATGATCTTCATTCCTGCCGTGATGGAGGTGGCTTCTGGGTTTGAATGCAGTGAGAGTTTCTTCATTTGTGTTCAATGTGCCCAGGAATGGAAAGTGGTGGATAGGTTCATCTTACCTTGTATCATCTTCTTCACCTGAAATGGTTCTCCTTTGAAGCTTAACACAAGGAAGATCGCAGCAAGAAGAGCTCCCTTTCATCTCCAAAGAATAAGTTAACTTGGTCTAAGGTTTTAAATGTTTTGTTGTTTGCCAATAAACATCTCCTCGTTATTCCTGTAAACTGCGATGTTCAGCCATCTTTGCTAGGATAATTATTGGGGTATCTTCTGACGAGTTCACCTGTTCTGACGAGTCCTACAATGTTGTATAATGAATGGATAACCTTTTTATGAACTAAAGAAAATTAGGTTTTGATGAGTTCACTGGTTATTTCCTTTTAATATTTTTTTATATAGATCTTGGAGATTAGAGTCTAAGTTTACTGGGCATTCTCTCATACCCTTGAGTTTTCTTGAAGACCCGCCAACAACTCATGGGTTTGCTTGGATTTGTTCTTGACTTTGGAAGAGTTTCAGTGGTTTCCATAAAACACTCAAAACAGTTCAGACCAACCACGTAGCCTACATAACTCGATTAAATCTTTTTTCAACTACATGAGATCAGTGCTTTATCATTATTGATCACATTATACTTACATGACGAAATCAAAACAAATCATATTTGAGTGCGCAACGATGGGTTGACTTAGCAAGGAAGAAGAGAAGCAAGAAACCTAGATCCAACAATCATATTTGATGAAGGTCAATGTGTAATGCATTTTGAAATTCACCATTCAAAGACGAGATGATCTTCCAGCTATGTCTATCACGAAGCGGTACCTAACGTTGTTTTTGGCAAGACGTTCCATGGCCTCATTGATCTTATCAGGCTTGACAACCTCTATGTCACAAGTTATATTGTACTTGCCACACAAATCCATCATCTCCTGCGTCTCCTTCATTCCTCCAATTATGCTTCCCTTCACTGCTCTCTTCCCAAAAATCAGAGGGAAAGATGGTAGCTCAAGAGGCTTCTCTGGCGCACCCACCAGTGCCAATGTGCCATTCACCTTTAGCAACTCCAGCAAGGACCCAAGAGAATGATTAGCTGATACTGTGTCTATCATGAAATCCAGACTTCTTCTAGCCTCCTATAATTATATTTATATAACTTTAACTAGGTTAGTAAAATCAATGAGAAAACAAAGGAGCAAGTAGTATTGTTGTTTTAAAGCGGTGACCTTCATTTGCCTGAGGTCAGTGCTTAGTAGAAAGCTATCGGCACCAAGACGCTCTTTGGCCTCTTGTTCTTTGGAAGGAGTGGTGCTAATGACCGTGACGTGAAGCCCAAATGCCTTGCCAAACTTCACTGCTATGTGGCCAAGACCTCCTAGACCCACCACCCCCAGTCTCTTCCCCGGCGATTGAAGCATATTGCTGTCTTTCATAGGTGTGAAGACCGTGATCCCTGCGCACAACAATGGTGCTGCAGCATCCATCGGCAAGTTATCCGGCACTCGCACCACATACCTTCAAGCCCAAAACAAATCACATATCGAAGCACCAAGTTAAGTTCTGTAACTAAAGGGCCCAGGGCCGAAAAAGAAATCATAGTTTCAGACGTGAAAGTTCATCACAGGGAAGGAGAATACGCCTTGATCTAAAGACCGCACTCTTGATAAAGAGAGCAAAAGATCTAATGTGATGTTGAAAACCACTAAACCCAAAAACTATAACTGCGCCGCATGATACGTTTGCATACTCAAAATAATGTTTGGGTGTGAAGACATTTTTGTTGTAATACCTTTTGTTGGCTACGATCATTTTGGAGTAGCCACCGTAGGTAATGCTTCCGTCCCAGAAAACACCATTGTAGGTGAACTGAAGCTGGTCACAGTAGTTCTCTTGAGAGCTCTGGCAGAACTCGCATTTGAGGCATGAAGCAGCAAGACACCCAATCCCAACCCGATCTCCTACCTTGAATTCTGTCACGTTGCTCCCTAGTCTTGTGATAATGCCCGTTATTTCGTGCCTAAGAAAGAAAATTTGGCAATTATCGGCAACAACTAGAAATCTGGAGGATAACAAAATCTATATGAACTTGAATGAATTTTCTCTTGTAACATGGTAGAACTCAATTATTATTACCCAGGAACTAAAGGGTACATGGTGATTCCCCAATCGTTCTTGGCATAGTGAAGATCCGTGTGGCACATCCCACAGTACATGATCTCAATACTCACATCGTCCACACCATTTTCTCTGAAAACAAGGTTGGAAACACCGACTGTTCATATACAAGTCATAGAAACAGAAACTGCAAAATAAAAAAATAAAACCCAACTTTGTTGAGTGAAGCTTTAGTTCGTTACCTTCTCTTGAAGGTAAAGGGTGTAATCTTGCCAGATTTGTCGAAAGCTGCCCACCCAGAAACAATCTGAGTGTGATTTGGTGGTGTCTCAGCCATTAAAAGAAGCTAGCTAGCAAAAAAATGCTCTGAGTCGCTTTGTTCCAGCTTGCAAGTGATGTATATTGCTCTCTCTGCTTTCTGGGTATTTATAAACTTTGACATCGTTGCATTAATCAGTCAGTCGTTGGTGTTGGGTTGGAGTTCTCAATTGACTTCATAATAATAAGACTTTTCTGTGGTGGAAATTCACAGAGAGTTTCTGGGACTGAGGGAGGTAGTTGCATGGTACTTGACTCTTACTTTCGTTTTTGGTTTTAATTTAAAAATATTTTACTCATCAACACTATGTTTTACACGGATACATAATTTCTTAAAAAATTCTGAAGACGACTGTGCAATGTAAGGCATCTTAACATCCAAAGAACGCTAAGGCCATCTCCGAAGAAGTGCCATTTTGGCACTGGGGGCCCTTTATGGTGAAACTTTGCGCCATCACCAGCGCCAACATTATTAGTAAAATTTATAATTTTTTTAAGTTAAAAACTTAATTATTTAAATTTTTTATTTATGTTATTTATTTTATATTATTTATTTTTACTATTTTATACTTATTTTAGTTCTTTATTTTTTTAATAAACATGTTTTAATATATTTATTTATTTATTTGAATGTAATATTTTTCTTATATTATATATTTAAAATTTTAATATTACAAAATTGACATTAGATATGAAATTAAATTAAATAATTTGTAATTATTTGATTTTAATTAATTATTATATAATGAAATAATTATTTAAATTTTATAGTGTATTATTTATTATTTATATAATAATGAGACGTAATATTGAGTAAATATGTAAAATAAAATTTATGTATAAAAATATAGTTTAAAAAACAAAAAAGAAAATAAAAAAGATTTAAAGAATATTTCGTGAATATTTTTTTTGGAGTAGAATATGGAGTATAAGCATAAATAAACGGCAAAAAAGTGAGGTTGGATATATATATAAAAGCAAAAAATAAGTGGGTGAGAGTAGAGGTGTTCAAAGAGATTGAACTAAAATGGTATAATAGGTTCGGTTCA
>JAJIYU010003572.1:0-26749 GCA_030144865.1 Tinospora cordifolia
AAAGCAATATATATATATATATATATATATATATATATATATATATATATATATATATATATATATATATATTGATACGAAGAGACTCATAGTTTACAATAATATGGTAACAATCGAAGTACGATAAGAGGTCCTCAAGCCTCAAGAGATCAAAAAGACACTACACAAAGGGTAAATATCAAGCCCATCTCTGATTAGAAAAGATAACTAATATGAAGGATCTCTCTTGCTTTAGCCTAGAGAGGGCCCTTGGCCTTTCAGTATCTGATGTAGTTTAGGGAAATTATTTCTCCTGGTTTAGCCTAGAGGAGGCCTTGGTATCTCAGTATCCAATGTTGTATTGATGGTGCAAAGACTTTTCTGATTTCTTTTTAGTCATACAAATGATAAACCACTGGGGAATGATTGTGGAATTGGCAAAATATTTTCCACACTATGGAACCAGTCCTGTTCTAAACAATGATTTAAAATGTCTGGATATAGGTGCTGAGGTTGTATTTTAATGTATGGAGAGATCTTGTCTCTATTTTTGAATATTAACAAAATCCGCTTCTTTTTCATATATATATATATAACCATTGAAGAGCAAGGAAAGAGTAGTTTTAAAGACCACATATTTCCATCAGAAGTTCAGAACCTGCCCTGAACTCCATGGAATGAATGTTAACCCACATTTAAGGAGGGACCAAAAACTAGCTGGTGTCTGAAAGAATTATTGTGATGGTGGTGCTTACAGATTCTTAAAATTGAAAATACTATGAGTAGCCATTGTTGTCTAGAGTATGCGAACATGCGTGCTACATGTGATTCTCAATTTTTTGCCTAGGTTTACAAAAAAAAACACCATGAGTTTTCCTTCATGCTGCTTTGTTGTCAACTTATTTGGCATCTTGCTCTTGAATTTTGCTGGTGTCTGCGTGATCCCTGTTGTTTTACAGCATATGTGCATTATATATGTTTTCTTGATTAAACTGGTCCATTACCTCTTTATCAACAGCTCAATGTGAAGTCCCAATGGATTGTAATTTACTTCTTTGCAGTTAAGTTGCCGGAGTTGTTGGCCTATGTAAACATTGAAGAGGAAACACTGGTAAAATTGCAGCAGAAGTTACTTGACATCCTCAAGTATGAATCCTGCCCTTGTCATTTCTTTCAAAACAATGTCTATCAATTATCAGTTTACGCTGGTCATACTCAATTTCTAGTTGATCATGCGTTGATATGGTTATCGTAAAACCTACGGCCACATACTGGTATTTTATTTCTCAAATGCATTAGCTCATGGGATTTTATCCTGCAGGTTCTTAAAGAGCAATCAAAGCACTTTCTTCCTTTCCACTTATGATGGCCCCAAAGGCACCGAAGGAAATTTTAAAGAAGAAAATGACTGAACAAGCAAAGGAGATTACTAGGCTATTCATTCTGATAGGTGTCACCGGTGTGTATTGATATTACCATTTGAATTCTTGTTGAAATATGTGCAGCATTTGCCTGATCAACAAGACAGCAAGCAAAAGAGTGTTGTAGATTAGTTAAAAAAAAAGAATCAGTTTGTGAAATTAAGGAAAGTGCTTGGAAGTAGCCATGGTTAGAATTTGAATTTGAAACTGTTTTAATGATAGTTATTTTTGTAAAGGTCCCATGAATTGAGATAGGGGTGACAATTTGTGACATAACACGATAACCCGAAACGAACACGACACGAAATTAATGAGTTTGGATCAACACGAAAATTTTAAAAATGACACATTTAACACGATTATAGATAATTTTAAGAGATAAATTATAAAAAAGTTAGTTTAAAATTAAAATATTTATTAATTTATTGATAATATAATTTATTATTATTTTAAATATAATTTTTTTAAATTTTAGAATTTTAGAATTTTTTTATATTTTTATTAATATTTTTAATAAAAAATTATTTTAAAATTTAATTATAAAAAGTTAAATGGATCATAACAGGTACGTGATTACGAATACAATTAAATACGACACAAACAGTTTATGACATGATGATACAAATTGTCATATTTAAATTGAGACTCTTTCTTGTAAACCATTGCATATTATTTTTTTATGATTATACACACTTGAAATGGAGTATGCACCTAAATTAGATTTTAGTAGCATTGACGATACCAATCTTTTGGGTAGTTGAAAAAATTATCTCATATTAACATCATTGGATCGGTTGGTGTATTATGATGCAGGGATATTCTACCAAAAAAGATGATGTTTTCAAAATGGTGGATATAAGCAAAGAAGCACTACAGAGGTGGCGCACAATGTCGTCATCTAAGAGTTCTGGAAAATGCCATATGAGCATATGACAACATGATGAACTCACTTGTCAAAAGTCGAAGATGCGCGCGCCTGAAAGGGCGGTGCCCTTCACAGTAGCCACGTTTGGGTTCAACGGATAATCCTAGGAAAACACAGCGGGCCACAGATGGCCCTCACCATCAATTTTCAAGCTTTACGCTAATGAGAAAATTTTGGTGTAGTGATTCTAAACTTGGATCTAGTCGCAAATTTAAAAGTTCAGGAATATCAGACCAATTTGTCTTTGGTTGAAAAAGTTGTTCTCAATCTTTTTCTTTTTTTTTTTAATTATGGAATATAGATACTCTAAATTCCAAACTAAATATAACCTTAAGTATCAAACTCAAATTCTTAAAACTTTTCCTTTCTTGTTTTTTTTTTCAAAAAAAGGAAAGTATAGATAGTTTGTATAACTTGCGCGTGGCACTGTTAGAAATGGTTGTCCTATCTTTACACATTAATCCCTAAGAATTGGTAAGAATTATGCCTAAATCTTTAGGTTTCAAAATCTCTTCTTCATTAATTCCCTAATTGTACTAAAACGATTTATTTAATTTATAGTATGCATTTCATTCGTTAGTTTTTAAGTTTAAATATTTGTTATTTTCCTCCCTCTTTTATTATTCATACTTTTAAAATTTGTTTTTTCTTCTTAATTATTTTATTCTCTTGTTTTTTAAGTTTAGTAATTAGAAAAATGTGTGGTGTTCTTGCAGTTTTTGTAAACAAATACATAAATAAATAAATAATCAGATGATTTCAATGTTAAAAAGTTAATTATTAATTAATTTCTAATGCAAAACTCAACAAGGACATTTTCACCCGTTTAAAAGCACGTGCTATGCTCACACTTATAGGCAATAGATGTAATTTTCGTGGATGACATCCTTATTATAACACTTTTACATGTTGTCTTTTTTATGAAGTGATTGGCAACTAAGAAAATTTTTTATGAAAAAAATATTATTTTTTAAAGAAATTTTTTATGAAAATATTCTTGTGAAAATTTTTTAAATTATTTCAACAAGAAAAAATTTACTAAAAAAATTAGTTATAAATAATTATTTTTTAAATTAATGTATAAAAAAATTATTTACCCTCCTCTTAACTTAAAAAATTTTGATGAAATTTTTTTTTAAAAAAATTACATTAAAAACTTAATATTTTTTTAAAAACAAATTTGATTTCCTGACCAACCAAACATAAGCTTAGTTTATAAGGCGCGCTCGTCTATGGCCCGAGTTTCCTCATGCGAACTCCTAATTCTTTCTCACAAGATGGAATCTATTTCTCTTGCCATTCGAACCGGAGGTCTCAGTAAATCGTGTTCTTCTTCGAAGAGAATCATCAGAAGAAAACAATTTGGATTGTTTAGTGATTCCTCCTCCTGCTATAATAGGCGTCCGATTGCTTTCTCGTCTTCACTCCACAATCTCCATTATTGTCTCCGTAGCTCTCCTCGATTTCAAAACCCTTTTATCTTCAACTGCGTTTCGCCCTTTCACGATCACCACCATCATGATCATCATCACGATCACCATGGACATCATCACCACCACCATGGACATGGAGGAGAAGGTGCGAAGCTGAATGGATCACAAGAAGCTGTGCTTCGATTTGCTAAAGCGATTGGATGGGCTGATCTTGCCGATTTCTTGCGAGAGCATTTGCAGCTTTGCTGCTGTTCGACGCTTTTGCTTCTGGCTGCCGCCGCTTGCCCTTATTTGCTCCCCAGACCTGTTGTCAAGCCTCTCCAGAGCGCATTCATTGCTGTGGCGTTTCCTCTCGTCGGGGTACACTCGTTGATTCACCTCTTCACCATATTTATATCTTACTAGTTGAAATGTGTATTAGGAATTGACTATTACACGGTTAGTTTCATTATATACATGTTGTGTTAATTGAGAAATACTATGTTAATTTTTTTATGTAAATAAATGAACTCTTTCTTGATGGGATTCGGATTTGATAGATGTTGAGGAATTGAGTAGTGTTGAGGGAAGATAATATTTATTTTTAAATTTGATTTCTTACTTTTATTTTTCTTAAACTTGTTGTTATGACTCATTTCACATGACATATATATATATATATATATAAGTTATTTATATTAAATAATGGAGATGATGGCTGATGAATGGTCGATTGCCGTTGCTGCAGCCGGTTACTGTAGCTTCAGCCAGTTATTGTTTTTGCAGTCAGTTACTATTCCTAACTGCTGTGATAATTTAGATTATAACATTATCATCCTCCTATAATCTAGATTATCTAGATTATTTTTTTTTCATAATTCAAATTTTACACATATCCAATAGACTCTTTCGCTCATGCAACAGTTGCTACTGTTTGCAACTGTGTTCACCCAATTAGTTGGTCTCCTTTTCTTTTGACTAACTTTTTCTCCTCCGAGTCTTCTTTCTTGGATTCGAAGTCTCTTTTTCTTCTCCCCCCATTCTTTAAGAAGGAACACACACCCACATTCTTTTCCTTCTTATTTTCCTCGTCTGTAAAGAGAAACACACCCACATTCTTTTCTTTCTTCTTTTCCTCTTCTTTAAAGAGAAACATTTCTCTTCCTTTTCGAGATAAATCTGAAATCCTTGTCTTTCTCTTGTCTGCAAATATGGAAGTTTTCCTATAATATTTTCATTTCAAGATGGTACAACAAGTTAATTGATGATTAAACCAATTTTAATTCATCCCCTTTTTAAAAATCTTTTATTATTTTTTTAAAACTCCACTTTTTAGAGCACTACCGTGCTTAAGCCAATCGTCATTTCTTCGAGCCTCATGGGCCCCACCACTTTCAAAGCACCACTATGCTTTTTCTTTTCTTTTTCAGAAACTTTACGACACTCTTTTTGAGACGCTTGAATCTAGCTTTTCACTGTGGGTAGACTTGATTTCCTTCCTTTTGCTCTTAAACTGTTGTAGTGCTCTTGTGCTGCTGGTCTGACCTGCCTGTGCCCTTACCGCTGATCTTTGAATCGCGTTATCTAGTTAACACTTGCCACTGGTGTTTGCTTTCTTCTTCACAACTTCTGATATCTCTTGCGCTTTTTCCTTGCCTATCTTGGCCACAAAAGATGTTGTGCCCGTAACTTTGCGTCTTTGGTTGCGTCTGCTCCTTCGTTTAATCTTACTTCAAATCGAAAATCTTCTCCTAACATCTCCAGTTTTTCTTCTGCCTTCTCTTTCTCCTTTTGTGAAGCTGATTTGTGCCGCAGCCCTTTGTTGCATCTCGCTATTTTTTTTTTTTATTCTCTTCTTCCACTTCCTCTTTTTTTTTTAAAAAAAACTACTCTCTTTTTTGTTTATTTCTTTTATATATATAATCTTCGCACCTCACTCTCTTCTTTTTTGAACCTTGAGCCCTACGTTCTTTAATTTTTATTCCTTTTAAATTTGTCCTCTTGCAGCACCTCTTTTCTTTTTTTTTTTTTTTTTTTTTGAGTACTTCCTTTTTCCTTTTTTTGAAATCCGTTCCAACACTTGTCCCCACTTTGTTTGCTTCCTTTCAATCACCAATTTACTTCACTTTCTTTATTCTTTTCCTTGAGCCAACAATTTTTTTAAATATCCTTTTTGTTGTCTCCTTGAACCTTGAGACACACAATTCCTCTTACTGTGTCGTCAATTTTGATCTATGCAGTTATCTATTCTTCTTTGTTCCAAAGGCTAGGAGTCCTTTCATCCTCTGTTCTTCACTTACCGTGCTGCTCACCATCAATCTTGCTGCTATTTCTTTTTTTTTTTTTTTGCTCCTTTGTGCATCGGCTTTTGCTTTTGAAGCTTCTTAGAAATTGCTTCATTATTTCTTTTTTTAGCCTTGGCATCTTGCTCCCTGCCGATTGAATGTTCGCACTACTTCTCTACATCATTCTGCAGATCTACGTGTGTTGTCTCTTTGCCCTTTCTGTTCGTTGCCTTCGCCAAGCTAATTCATGTGTTGTTGCCCCTTGCTGCTCATCGTCATTCCCCTTGCCCTTTCTGAATTATGGAAGAAAATTAATGTAATTTAGATAATCTAGATTATGGGGGATGATAATGTTATAATCTAGATTATCATAATAGTTAGGAACAGTAACTAGCGGCGGCAACAGTAACCGGCCGTTCATCAGTTGTCATCTCCATTATTTAAATAAAATAAGTATCTTATATATGTGTTATGTGAAATGAGTTGTAACAACAAGTTTAAGAGAAATAAATTTGAGAAACTAAATTTAAAAGAAAATATTATCTCCCCCCAATAGTGGTATTAGAGCAGGTTTGATCTCTTATAGTTTTTCCAATGTTTAGTTGGCCATTGGCAAGCTGAAGCCACTAGTCGGCTAAACCCATTTGCAGGTTGAAATCGTCCCTACCTCACTTTCTGTCTCTCTGTTTGCAAAAGAAAAAGATGAAAAAAATAACGAAAAAAAGATGAAAAAACCAGTAAGAAAAAAAAATTCTAGTTTAAAAAAGTATGAGCTGATGGTGGAGCAATATGGTGGTGGCGGCGTGGCAGAGGCTGAACCACTTGTCGTTGTATTCGTAGGTGACATAGATCGTGGTGTCGACGACAACGTACTGCTTGGAGAAGTATAACGAGGTGGTGAGCTACACGATAGAGAGAGGATTCGCTGTGTCTCCATATCTTTTGTTGATTCCAGTGGATAGAATTGCCAAGGTGTTTGGAGAAGGAGCATGAGATGCTTGCGTGAGAGAAGAATCAAGAGTACAGGAGACGAGCAGACCAGCATGGGGTGTAAGAAAGTAAAAAATAAAAAATAAAAATAAAAATTGTAGGGCTCATGGTTGTTGGCGAAGAAACAAGACTAAAAAAAGGAAGCGTTAAAAGAAACAAAAAGAAAAAGACAAAAAGATGTGGGCTTTGTGTTTTTCAAAAGAAAAAAATAAAGGTGTGTGGGCAAGTGAGATTTAAAATACAAAAATTGTGGGCTCAAGATTTAAAAGAAAGTTTAAAAAAAGGAGAGAGAGGGGCAGAGAGATTATAAAAAGAAAATTAAAAAAAAAGAGATGAAAAAGACAAAATGAGAGGTGGAATCTTGAGCATGTTTTGAAAAAAAAAAAGAGGAAAAGACAAAATAAAAAAAAGTGTGGGCTCAATTTTTTTTAAAAAATGGGGCATTACAAAATAAATCTATGGAGGCTTCTATGATGCAAAAGGAAAGTGAAAGAAATGAGAAATAGGTGAGATTCACTTAATTATAGAAACAAATCAAACAACAAAAGAGAGAAAAGAAAAAGAGATGAAAAAAAATATTAAACCAGAGAAGACCATAGTGCAAAGATGACGATACAACAGGTCTGAAAGTGAAGAAAAAGTCTCTAAGGAAAGAAAGAAGGGGAAAGAGGAACAATGGAACAGGAGATGGAAGACGGTTGAAAGCTGGCCAAAAGATACATGGAAGGATATTCTGCTCAGAGAAGAGAAAGAGGACGAAGAGGAAGGATGGACCGTAGTCCAAAGAATAAAGAAACGACAAATCCAGAAACAACCGGCAACCCACATAACCAGTTTCCGAAAAAAGGAAGACACCCGTAGGAGGGGCCGAGCTGGACGAGTCAATAAGTGCACATTATTGAAAACGAGGAATGGGGAATGGAACTACACCTTGTTCCAAACAAAGTTCAAATTCTTTTCACTATGTCATTCTCGGGATAACAAGGAAGTTTTAATAGAGGAAGTGACTAAGACCAGATACTACACCTTAGTAATCACCAAAGAAGCAATAGTCTGGTTCAGGAAGAGAAGGTGGAGACGATTATCCAAGGGGTGACTAGTACTAAAGCCACTGGTGTCTTTCGGGGAGTAGGATACAACCTGATCATGGAGGTGCTGGTAAACAAAAGGGGAAGATGCATTAAATTGACGAAAATGGCCAACAAGCAGGTAGAAAGTATTTTAGCTCCAGAGGAATCAACAACGAAGGCTTGGAGAAAGCTATGGAAAGTATTGGACGACGTCATCGAAGAAGCAGTCATGAGGAAAACGAGGGAGGAGTTCAAGGAATACCAGAGGAATAAGGAGCAGCAAGGAAAAAAAGAAAAGGTGGCAGAGGAAGAAGACAGAACCAAAAACAGAGGAATTTGGCAACGGGAGGAAGAAGGCAACGACAGACTACGAAGAAACATAAGGGCTGAAGGTCGGGACCAGAGAAGGGGAGATCAAAGAAGACAACAAGCAGACCCCAAGAGATTCATCATTATGAGAACCTCGGATGAAACCTCATGGAAGGTGATCGAACGGTCGATTCGTCAGATGCTGAAGAGGGAAATATTCATAAGCAAGCTTGACGGCGCGAGGGGGATTCTATACTGCCAGAATAAAAAAAGAAATGAAATACTTGAGGGATGGGAAATATTAGACACGGACTGGAGGATTCTACCTGGAGGAATGGTCACATGAATTGGTAGACATTGGAGCCCAAGTAGCTTGTAGAAATAATTGGATAGGAATAGTAGGAATCAGAGCGGAGAAGTGGAATATTTACACTTTTGGGAAGATTAGAGAGGCATGCGGCGGCTTGCTAGATATAGCACATATAAGTAGATCATCAGCGTCGATGGAGATGGCGTTCATACAGCTAAGAGGACACGAATCTGGATTCTTATCGAGAGACTTCGAAATATATGATGATACTAGAGTGTAGGAACTGAGACTAGTTGAGATTGAAAGGAACTAGGCATTGGAAATTAGTGAATTGCGCCTGAAAATACTGGATGAGTTCGTTGGAAAACACAGAGGTAGCCTATCGGCTGCCCGAAAGTGGAAGTACGGTGACGAGATCAAAATCTCGAGCGGCGATGAGGATGGCACGGATCTCGAGACAGACGAGACGATAAGAAACAAGTCAATTTAGATGTCAAACGGCGCGACAGGTCAAGGTAACAGAAAAAGTGACAGTGGCAGGTCAATGGATCTTGATTAGATGGAGACAGATCGGGATGACAATATCCAGAGGAATGAGCAAACGGAGGAGCAAAAGATCTTGAGTAAACGACAAAAACACTCGGGCAAGTAGGCTCAAAAGACGGAGCAGATAATGAACAAAAGGGTCGAAATAACAGGCCCACCCATGCAAGTCGGACTAGCAGTCAACGAGGGGGACGAGGCCTACCCTAATAGAAGCCCACAAAGAAAGACACCTGTACAGCACGGGCCAGCGAGAAATGGGCCCATACTCAAGATATACCAAAGAGCTAAAAATAAAGCCCAGAGGAACAAGAAGGGGATAATGGCTTATTGGGCCGGGCAGACAGAGGTGAGTGAGTTTGATCTTGAATCGGAATCAGATTATAATGCATGCATTGATAATCTGGAGCAGACTACGTCGCAGAGACATGCACAAAAGGAGACGAAGGAGCTTCGAATGGAGGGACGACACAGGACGAGAAGCAGGGAGCAAAAGTGGAAATGAACCAGGTATGTCTCACTCACTCTGATCCCACACACTCTTCTTCTTCTTGGGGGGTAGAAGGGAAAAGAGATTTCTGCGAGCAACAAAGTGAGAGAAGTGAAGACCAAGACAATACTGACAAAGACAGAGACATTCAGCAACAGAAGATGCTAATGTCAGAAGAACAACAACTGATATCAAGTTAGAGGAGCTATGAAAATGACAGGAACACACAGATGGCAGAATATCAAAGAATCATCAAATTTCTGCTATCGATCAAAGCTCAACTGATAGCAGCATAACAGGCTGGGCTGTTACTCTTTGGGGACGTTTTGTGCCATGGAGATTCTTAGCTGGAACATCAGAGGTTGTGGGTCGAACTCCAAAAGACGAGCAATCAGGCGAGTAATCTCAACTGCAAAAGCAGACTTGATAGCTCTTCAAGAAACCAAAAAGAGAGTAGTGAATCAAGACTTAATCAGAGCCATTTGGAAAAGAAGATTTGTGGATTAGAACTATTTGTCAGCAGAGGGCACATCAGGAGGGATCTTGATAATGTGGGACATAAGAAGTATGACAGTGGAAGAAAGATGGGAAGGAACCTACCCGATAACAGTCAAAATTAACAGTAAGGACATGGGAAGCTGGTGGTATACAACCATTTATGGTCCCTGCGACAATGAAGGCAAGGAAAACTGTCTCATTGAGTTAGCAACAGTCTCTAGCTATGTCCACGGACCTTGGTGCCTGGGAGGAGATTTCAACATGGTTAGAAACATGGAGGAAAAGAAAGGAAGCAAACATATCACAAAGTCTATGGAGAAGTTTGATGCATGGATTCAGGAAATGAATCTTCCAGAACCGGACATGAGGAACATCTCATTCACATGGAGCAATGATCGATATCACCCAACAATGTCTAAAATAGACAGATTTCTATATAATTACAAGTGGGGAGATACTTTTCAGAAATCAAAAAGTGTGGGGACTGCAGAGAATAACATCGGACCACTGGCCTCTCCTACTGGACACTGAGGGGAGCAAGTGGGACCCAGCCCCGTTCAGATTAGAGAATTCGTGGCTTCAGCAGAAAAGTTTTTAGGAGTTAATCAGAAAGGAATGGGTGAAGGATACTAGCCAGGGATGGGCAGGATATAAGATGATATCCAAATTAAAAAATCTCAAAGACAAAATAAAGATTTGGAGGCAAGGTCAAGGTGATCAAGATGAGGTAACATATCGAAGTCTCACAGACATATTAACTCCAGTGGACAAGGAACTGCAAACTGAAGATAGTCCGGAGTTAATCCTTGAAAGAAGGAAAATAATTAAAGAAATCCAGGCTATCCAAAATATTTTGGAAAGGAAACTTGGACAAAGGGTCAAACTGAAGTGGGCAAAGGAAGGGGAAATCAACAGCAAATTTTTCCACAGAATTCTTTCCCTAAAAAAAGCCAGAGCTTCAATTACAAAACTAAAGGACCACGAAGGCAACTTGCAGGAAGATGAAGAGGAAATAGAAAGGATGATCTTAGAGTATTTTGCTGCCCCATATCAGGAGTTGAACTACCACAAATGGAGGGTAGATGGGATCAACTGGCATGGAATCTCTAAGGAAGATAGCAAATGGTTGGAACGTGACTTCGAGGAAGAAGAAATTAAAGAGGTTGTTTTCAGCTGTGATGGGGGAAAAACCCCGGGACCTGATGGATATACAATGGTTTTTTTCCAAAAAGAGTGGGAGACAGTCAAAAATGACATCTTGGAATGTATGAATGAATTTCATAAGGATGGAATCATTAACAGGAGAGTTAATGAAACCTACATATGTCTGATTCCAAAGAAGATTAACTCCTTAAGGGTGGAGGATTTTAGACCAGTTAGTCTCATTACGAGCATATATAAAATAATAGCTAAAACTCTAGCTAACAGATTAAGGAATGTCCTGCCTTCTACAATCAGTGAACATCAACTAGCTTTTGTTAGAGACAGACAAATAATAGAAGCAGTGCTGATAGCAAATGAAGTAGCGGAAGACTATAGAGTTAATGGAAGACAAGGTCTCCTTCTAAAAGTTGATTTTGCGAAAGCATATGATTCTGTTCGCTGGCAATTCCTAGACTATGTGCTAGAGGAAAAAGGCTTTGGAATCACATGGAGGAAGTGGATACAGGGATGTCTCAAAACCACAAACTTTTCAGTTTTTATAAATGGAAGACCTCGAGGGAAGATAGCTGGCCACAAAGGTCTGATACAGGGAGATCCTCTATCCCCATTCCTGTACACCATTGTGGCAGACAACTTTACAAGAATCTTGGAAAAGGCTGCTCAGTCAAGGATAATTCAAGGCATGTTTGTAGGCAAAGACAGATATCAACTAACTCACCTACTGTTTGCAGATGATTGTCTTCTATTCATGAAAAACAGTAGGGAGGAAGTCCAAACAATGTGGAAGGTGCTGCAGACATTCTGCTTCCTGTCAGGATTAAAAATAAATGGCTCAAAAAGCCAATTGTTGGGGATTAACATAAAGAAGGAGGAAGTTGACAACCTGGCTGCTATGCTGCAAATAGGACAAGGGGAATGGCCTATGATGTACTTGGAAATGCCTCTAGGAGGAAATCCTTACAAGATAGGATTTTGGGACCCTGTGATTCAGACTGTGAAAAGAAGAGCTGTGGGGTGGAAGAAAAGCTATCTCTCTAGAGGGGGAAGAATGCTGCTCTTAAAATCAGTTCTGGAAGCTCTGCCAACCTACTACATGTCCCTATTTAAAATTCCAAAGTCGATGGCTCAAATCCTAGAAAATCAGATGAGAAATTTCCTATGGAAAAATGAGGATGCTGAATCTAAAATAAACATGGTCAGCTGGACACAAGTTTGTAGACCCATAGAAAAAGGAGGGCTAGGCATAGGAGGCATTTAGGTGAAAAATATGGCTCTGAGAGGGAAATGGATATGGAAAATGATGGAGCAACCAAACTCAATGTGGGTGAAGGTGATCCAAAGTATCCATGGTAGGAAGGCCTTTGGAAGAGTGGCGGGTCAAAACAGAAAAAGTAGCCACAAATCCCCTTGGAAAGGAATTTACAGTCTTTATGAGAAAATGCGGCCTTACATTAGTTGGAAAATAGGTCAAGGAAACTGTGTAGCATTTTGGAAAGATAGATGGTGCGGCCAAATAAAGTTAAAGGACAAATATCCCAACATATTCAGAATTTCAAACAAACATGAAGTCGCCATTTCCCAATTCAAGATCACAAACGACAGGGAGATAGGAGGATAAGGCGGATGGAATCTTCACATAGGGGGAAACATTAGGGAGGACCAGATGGAGGAATTGTAACAGTTATTAAATGATCTTCAAGAATTCCATTGGAATGAAGAGGGAGGGGAAGACAGGTTAGTTTGGGACGGAGGAAAGAGAACTACTTCACAATGAAATCCTTTATAGAAAGGATCCTACAAGAGAATTTTGCGGCAACAACAAACTCTCCTATTCATATCTAGAACATAAAAGTACCTCTGAAAGTGAAATTATTCCTATGGCAATGGGGTCTAGGCAAACTGAAAATAGGAGAAAACCTTCAAAGATGCCTCCCTAATTATTATCTAAACCTTTCTATTTGCCTCATGTGCAGGGAGAACGTGGACAACTCACAACATCTCTTCATGGAATGCAAAGTGACTATCACAATATGGCCGAAATGGTCACATCTGAACCCAAGCATCAACCCTCCAACTGATTCGGAGATTCATCAAGGGACAACAAATGGAAATCTGTCTAGAAGAAAACAATACTGGAGAGTTCTTATGGTAGCAATCTGGTATACGGTGTGGGAGGAAAGAAACTCTAGGATGTTCAAGGAGAAGAAGAAAGAAATCCACATGATATGGGAGAGATCCAACACCTTGTTTTCCTCGTGGATCTCTAACTCCAATCTCTCTTTGGGATTGTCTTTTGGGGAATGGTTGGGGAATGGGGGAAACATTCTACAATCATTGTAATCTTTGTATTTAGTTTTCTTGTTGGATTTCTCATCCGACAATGTACTTAATCTTTTATTAATATAATATAATCTTTTAGTTTTTGTTCAAAAAAAAAGGAAAGGGAAAGACAGGGCTTTTAGAAAAAAGCTAATGTAGACGGTGGAGTCTGCAGTTGTAAAGTTAAAGAAAAAACAAAAAGAAAGGGAGAAAGAGAAGACAAGAAAAAAACTGGAGAAGCAAAGGCAACGAATGAAAATTCAACTTCGCCCCAAACTTCGACTTTTGAAAATTAGAATTAATTCGAAGAGTTCAGGGAATTTGAAAGAATTTTGTAAAAAATTACCAAGTTAGAAAAATTCAAAAAAAAGTACTATGTAAATGTTAAAATATGAATAATTTCTATTAAAAATACTAAAAATAAACATAATAAATATATTTTACATATAAAAGTATACATATAATGATTTCGAACATGTATTTTAACATTAACAATGTTTTATCCAAATCGTACGTGTTAACTTAAAATTGTTAGAGAAAAGAAAGAAACAAAGAAAATTTATTGTCAAACCTGAATGGTCTTGCAAACATAAACCTTAGTTTTCTTTTTTCTTTCTTCTCTCACCGTCTCTCCTCTTAAGCTTTTAGCTTATTTTTCTCTTATTACTCTTCTTCTATTGTCTCTTCTTCCAAGTTACAGTTTGTTCTTCTTTCTCTTGAATAGCTACTGGCCAATTGTACATATCTTGCTTTAAATCTTTTTTATTTATAGAAAATGATTTTTTATACAATCTTTATAATTATACTGAAAAATATTTGTACACTACATAAATTCTTTCATTAAAAATGTTCTTTTTCAAGGCTTTTATAATATATTTTTCTGCAAAAATCTTCAAAATTTTAATTTTAAGTAAACTTTGCTAATTTTTTGAAGATTTCGACGGAATTTTATAATTACATGCGAACTTCGTTTCGATTGTCCAAATTACCTAATCAATTCGGCTAATTTTGATAAACTTTGACTAATTTTCATAACATGAGCAAAGGAGAAGATCTCTGGTTTGAAACTAGATCAGATGAAGGAGTAGACACGACCAAAGAAGTAAAGTTACGTGCACAGTATCTTTTGCAACCGAGATAGACAAAGAGAAAGCGTAAGAAATGTCGAAAGCTATGAAGGAAAAGGTGAACACCATTGGCAAGTGTTGGCTAGAGAACAGTGAAAAACTAGGTTCAAGCATCTAAAAGGGCGTCAAAGAGTTTCTAAAAAGGGAAAAAGAAAGTAGGCTTTTTTTAATGCCCCTTTTTTAAAAAAATTTGAGCCCTGTGTCTCTCCTTTTTTTTTGCAATATCTCTTTTTTTTTTTTATAATTTTCCTACGTTGCTTTTTTGTCTCTTTGTTTCGTTCGAAAACACAAAGGCCCATTTTTTTATTGTCTTTTCCTCTCTTTTTTTCAAAACATGCTCAAGATCCCACTTTTTGTTTTGTCTTCTTCATCTTTTTTTTTTCTTTAATTTTCTTTTTATAATATTTCTGCCCCTCTCCTTTTTTTAAAAAAAAACTTTCTTTTGAATCTTGAGCCCATGATTTTTGTTTTTTAAATCTCACTTACCTACACACCTTCATTGTTTTTTTGGTCTTTTGAGAAACACAAAGCCCGCATCTTTTTGTCTTTTTCTTTTAACCTTTTCTTTTTTAAGTCTTGTTGCTTTGCCAACAATCCCGAGCCCTACAATTTTTATTTTTTAATTTTTTTATTTTTAACTTTCTTGAGCCCCACGCTGGTCTGCATGTCTTCTTTCCTCTTGAATATTTTCTCACGTAAGCATCTCCTGCTCCTTCTTCAAACACCTTGGCGATTCTATCCACCAGAACCGGTGGAAGATACAAAGACATAGCGAATCCTCTCTTTGTCGTGAGCTCACCACATCATTATACTCCTCTAAGCATTACATCGCCGTCGACACCACAATCTATGCCACCTGCGAGAGCAACGACAAGTGGTTCAGCCTTTGCCACGCCGCCACGGGCTCGTACTTTGTTAAACTTGTTTTTTTTTTCTTGCTTTTTTTCATCTTTTCCTTTTGTGGATAGAGAAACAGAGAGTGAGGTAGGGATCTTTCAACCGGTGAATGGGTTTAGCCGGCCAGTGGTTTCAGTCAGCCAATGGCCGACTAAATGTCGAAAAAATTATAAGGGATCAAACTCGCTCTAATGCCACTGTTGGAGAGAGATAATATTTACTTTTAAATTTGATTTCTCACTTTTATTTCTCTTAAACTTTTTGTTATAACTCATTTCACATAGCATATATATAAGCTACTTATTTTATTCAAATAATGGAGACGACAGCTGATGAACGGCCGGTTACTGTTCCTGCGGCCAGTTACCGTTCATGCAACCGGTTACTGTTCGTGACTGTTGCTTGCTGCCATGTGATAATCTAGATTATGACTTCATCAAGTGGGGCTGCTTTTTGTCAAATTAAGTAAATCATCGAGTTGTTAAGAATACGTTCTTCAGATGTTCTCATGATAGACATCGTAGGAAAAGGATGAACTCGCTCAACTGGAAGCGAGTTAGATTCATCATAAACTGGGATGAAGATGTCAGTTAATAATCCTTGGTTAAGTGTTAAAAATTCTAATTTTCAAGATGTGCTTTTTGTGTGGCTTTTGGACAATTACTACTATATGGATTGGTTTGGTGGCTCTGGTGGTATCAAAATTCAAAGACAATGCCAAAGTAGTCAAGATTCAAATCTCTAAAGAAGGTCACTTTGTGAATCCAAAATTGAAGGTTTAAAGAAAGATATCACAAAGAAAGGATTACATATATATATATACACATTTGTTTATTGCATTTTTTTCTTTGTTCGGAAAGAAACATAAGAAAGTATATTAGATAAGAAAAAAGGGGGTTGAGTTCTCCTAATAACTAACAGTCCAAAATGCTGGCCTAGTTTAACAGCCAGCGCCAAAAGCATATCTCTAAGACAAATTCCCAACACTAACCTACCATGTAAACAAAAACATAGTCATCAAAAACTTGAACCATAGTACAACTGTGGTCCTTAAATATTCTATTGTTACAGTTTGACTAGTAAACTGCTGAACAACAAAGAAAATACATTTCCATTACTTTTCAGACCACTGAAACTATTTGGAGTATAGCACAAATCATTAGCATTCGTGGTGCATAATCACAAGTATCGTTGGCCTACTATGCCTTGACCTCCTTGCAAGGCAACGCTTGTGAAACGAGCAATGACAACAACATGATGGAGAGAGAGCCTAGTTAGGAAGTTATCTTTGAAGATCGACCACACAATTAATCATGCCAAAACTAACAAGCCACCCAAGTGTCTTGACTTTGAGTGGAACATGGGTGGACCATATGAAGGGGTTGAGGGGGAAATGAGCATAAGAATTGGAACATGACTTTGCTTAAAAGAAGGAGCAAGTGTGGAAAAAGCATGAGGGATCAAATTGCCATGTGAACCAATCTTGAGTTTTGAAGAATGAGCTTTGGCGAGGCACTTAAGAGGCATCATCTTGCAATTATGATAATGAATGTTTCTTTTGAAATGCAAATTTTAATCTTGGACATTCCTACGTAGGTTGATTGGGGAATTTCATAAATTTACAACAATATCATTGTGTAGGCGTGATAGATTATACGGGGAGGGAAATAGTTAATAGAAAGGTGATGGGAAACACCTAGCATCTTCCCAAAGCCTGATATTTATATCATTTCCAATGTCACCTAGATATGGGCACTAAATCACTAATAAATTGAATGAGTAGACTTCCATGGGGATTTAAGAGTTAACTGAGAAATTCCAAATCTAGCTGAAGATTGGCTGTGTTTTTTCCTAACTTCTTGTACAAAGACTTGACCGAGAAATTCCCCAAAGTACATAGTGCCCAAAATATGTTATCCCTAGCCAGTGTCATGCTAATTGATGGCAATCTGTCCAACATATCTAGGATGCTCGAGAGGGCTCTATTTGTAATGGTCCTTGGGAAGTGCAGATTCCATGAGACTCTTTGATCATCTTCATTTTCAGTGACAATGAAATCTGCTATTGGTTTCTTCTTCCCTTTTGACAATTCGTAACAAGGGGTACTTCTCTGCTAATGTAGGCTAGCCTATCCGTTAATCCTCCCAAAATCTAATTTGTAATTCGTTCCCTATCTGTAATTTATAATTTCCTACCACCTGTTGCAATAGGGAGGAGATGAACTCCCACGGGCTGTGGGATGTGACAAATCTGGTCATCCTCGTCCTGACTTTAAAATCAAATGGTAAATTGCTTTCATATACGTTGCCAATTACCTTGGCCCTTAATGCAGTAGGCTATTTTATCAACCTCCACACACATTTGTTGCATAAGGTCTCATTCCTTTTTTATGCTGCCAATCCCCAGTCTCGGCATATCCTCCTTTTTCTTTACTGTCTCCCATGTGCTCAAGCTTGCTATCCTTGTTCCTTCTCTTTTCCTCCATAATAATTCCTTAAACTTCCTTTCAATGATTTGAGCTATTCATTCCAAAACATTTAACCCATTTTTCTCATGTTATCTCTAGGTTGAGCTACACTTGTCATTTATCAAATATTTTCAAATTTCTAATTTGATCATCTCACCATTTATATTTTTTGAGGGACTTAGATCATTAATTTATTACTTATATTTATTTATTGCCCCACACCTTGTTGCATAGTTTTATCATGAAAGTTTTCTTCAATTTTAATAGAATGCTCTAAAAGCGTTCCTCCACTTAACTGATTTCATCATCTCCTTTTTCTTCTAAATTTTTATTGTGACTTAAACTGTATATGATGTATTTAATCTTTAGTGTTAACGGTCTTGAGCCTTATGGGGTCCAAAAGTCTCTCGAAACACTTGATTTAGCATTTGGTATTGTTTTAGCCTTGTCAGTTAGTATTATATCATCAGTAAACATTATACATCATGAAATTTCTTCTTGAATAATTATTAATTTATTCATGTTTTATAAATATTTGATAGCTCATTTGCGATTTCATCAATTTCCTGGAGTAAATAGCTTTCATTGCTGATCAATAATTTTTTTTGAAAACAAAGTTTCTGTTGCTACGCTAATACTAATATATTACTATTATATATAAATAGAATATAAAAATATTATATTTAATTGTTATATATAATTGAATTATTATAATATTATTGTCATAATATTTTCATATTAATTTTCTGAAAGGTAACTGTCCTGATTTATTATATTCATATAAAAATTCATGTCATTATCATATAGAATCTTTGAAAAAAGAACTTTAATCTGAAAAAGTATTCTGTTAGGGCATTTATTTTAAATTTATTTTGTATTAAACAATAAACAAATTCCAATTTATCTATGATTCAAGGGAAGTATATGGATTTGCTATTACCTTTCATAAACCTTTTAGAAAAAGGACACGTACAATATCTCTTGGAATGTTGAATATGGTGCTATCAAAACTATTTACTACTTTCCACATTTTTATTGTATGACCATGAATTTGATAACTCTGCACATGCTACATTTATAAGTATCTAATCTCAAGGTTGGATAAGGAGGAGAATTATGTTAGGTATCTTAAAATCTTCATACATGACACAACTTTGTGAGATAAACTATAGCATGATGAACACCCTCAACTTTATGATAATATAGATTATCAGTAAGTATTTGTGCTGCTTATTTGTATCTTAACATAAAGAGTGATATTCAACAATTGGCTGGCTATTGTAACTATATGCACTATGGAGGACCTTGAATTAATGGTATTCGTGGAAACAAAAGCACCATCTTATTTTATTTTATTTTTAGTTTCATATTATCTTATTCTGCACTTGCTTCTTGATATTTAACAATTGGCTGACTATTGTAACTATATGCACCATGGAGGAACTTGAATCAATGGTATGTATGTATACAAAAGCAGTATCTTATTTATTTATTTATTTATTTATTTTGTTTCATATCACTTTATACTTTCTCTCACCTGATACTGTTCAATTACCTAGTTCTATTCTTCATTGTGCTTGTATTAGAGATTGTTACTGGTACACTACTTTTCCTTCCAAATGTTATATTACTAAATTTATATGTTCCGCTGTCTTTGCTGTTACTCACGTTCTTTTAACTTGTATGCTTGTGTGATTCTGTCTATTCTCTAATTTTCCTGGTATAGCAATTAATCAATGTGCCATTTGAAGGTGTTTGACTCAATTTCATTTTAGTTGAACACTTAATTATATGGACTTTTCCTTCATCATCAGTTAATAAAAAGCATTTTATGTTTTGCTAGTTAGTCAAACCTCTTTTATATTTGTCTTAGGTTTCAGCAGGACTTGATGCTCTTATTGATATTGCTGCTGGAAAAGTAAACATTCACGTCCTCATGGCATTGGCAGCCTTTTCATCAGTATTCATGGGAAATCCATTGGAAGGAGCCCTACTTCTTGCTATGTTTAATCTAGCTCATATTGGTATGCACCCTGTGCCATCTAATTCAGCCACTAAATCGGGTGAATTGCAAACATGGCTAACACTTGTGTTGTAAAAACTTTCCTTGCAGCCGAAGAATATTTCACTAGCCGATCAATGGTTGATGTTAAGGAGTTGAGGGACAGCTATCCAGATTTTGCTCTTGTATTGGCGGTCAATGAGGATGCCCCAACACAGTTCTCAGATTTGGCATACACAAAGGTCCCAGTGCATGATTTAGAAGTGGGTTCATACATCCTGGTCAGAGCTGGTGAGGTCTGTGCGCATGAATTTTTATCATGTTTGTTCTCAGATGAGGATCCATAAAATCCTTGGGATAATCAAGAGTTCATAGCTTGAAAGGAAAAAAAAAACATAAAAAAGTTTCTGTTAAAAATGTGTATAGTATCTTTTAAAGCTATACATAAATACATACATATATATATATATATATATATATATAACAAAACAAAACAAATAAAGAAACAAATGTAGGATGGAAATGTGAAACTTATGAATGACAAGGTTTACTTCCCTAGTATATATATATATATATATAACAAAACAAAACAAATAAAGAAACAAATGTAGGATGGAAATGTGAAACTTATGAATGACAAGGTTCACTCCCCTAGTGCTCTTGGAGTTGCGATCACATTACTGCTTAATGCTTTGTTTTCTGCTTTGCTCTCATATACACAAGATTTTTTTATTTTATTTTTTAATTTCTAAAACTTTCTAAAAAGGGAGTGAATTATGGGTTTGACTTTATTTCCTTATTTTTACTCTAAAATTATATATCTTCACTCAATTCAACTCCATGAAGCATTTCCCAAGTTCCAACAACATGCTTTATACACAACATGCTCTAGGTTTTGTACATATATGAATAGATGGACAGATAGCATGGTTTACATAAAGCTCTTCCCAAAGTTTACAGTTAACAAGAAATCTTTAGAATTAAGGGGGACGCTAATAAACTTAGTTAATTGCTGACTAAGCATTTTATGAAATGGAGTATGGGAAGTAGATTCATGCAAATGGACCTCATGTAGTTGAAAAATGCTTAATTGAGATTAGTTGTGTGCTAGTAAATATGATGAACATCAAGTGTATGATGATGTGTCTATGTGCCAATGTCTGTCTAAAACAAGTCAACTTTAATGTTATCCAGGTGGTTGCTGACATGCAATGCAAGGTAGGCAATGAGGGATTATGTAAATATTTAAAATGTTAAGGGGGATCTATCTGAATAAATATTTTTTGAAAAAGCTTTAAAAGTAAAACCGCCCCTTCAACAATAAACCTTCAAACCTTCTCTCTCTTCTCTCTAAGCCTATTCTTTCCATTTGCTTCAACCAAGAATAGTCATCAAAATCTTCAACAACCTTTGACGACCTTCCGACGATTGACATTTGCTATTTAACAAATTTTGTTTTGTTTGATGCACTTTGATGTGCAAGAAAGCTTTTAATTTCAAAAAGAAAAATGTAGAGTAATGTGTATTGTGGCATGAATTTTTGACAAGAAATGGAGTAACTATAAATTGTATTATATGTGAGGATGAAGTTAAAAAACTATGCATCAATTATATCCACTATAAACACACCCAAAACTACAACTAAACATCCACAAGAATTGGTTTCCAACCTCTTAACCTATCCCCCTTAGAATACACAACGGAAAGTTTACTAACACAAGTCCACAAGGATGCCAAGAACAAAGAGTTATCCTCTAAACTCCCATTTTCCCTAGCTTTATCATAAAAAAAATATGTTATTGCATTCCTTCCAAAGCGACTAAACCACCCAAAAAATAAAATAAAATAAAATAAAAAGAAAAAAAAAGAAAAGAAAAGAAAAAACAAAAACCCTCCAATAATCCTGAAATTTTGTCATTGTACGAATTAAGGTTTAGTGGAAAGAAGTTTCATTAATATGAAGTGTTTTTTATCATTTTGTAAAAATTTAACATTTATTATTTAATTTAGTTAGATATATAATTCTGCTTAAGAATTCCCAAGAACCTATAAATAATTAGTTAAATATCTAAGGATTCCTAGGGTCCCTTTTGGTGTTCGGGTGGTGGTCCCTGTTCGGCTGTTCGTGCCGCCACAGTGTGTCGAGTGTGTTGAGTGTGTTGTTTATTTTTGTATTGTTTCCGTTGAAAAAAAAATTAGTTAAATATCTAGAGATCTACAAATAAATGTCTATTTTATCAGCAAGGCTACATCTAGGCTTCACTTTGCCTAGACAATATAAATTGCATAACAAACATCTTGATACCTTGAAAACACTGGTAAACTCTTGGCAAAGCTTGTCTAGCGATTACCAATAGGTGTTTTGGGAATTTTTAGTTATTTAATTATGCACTTGGGGCCATTGGGATTTCTTTTTTCTTTCTAATCCGCAAAGAGTAGGATGATAAACATGATAACATATTGGTGAAGAAAAACATACCAAAAAAATGCAGGCATAGATATACCATTAGTGATGCTTTACATGGTTTATTGCTCTTTCCAAATCACAAAGGAGGTGGTCCCCAATTATTGGCCCCTATGTCCAAGAGAAGAAGCTAATAATCTGAAGTAAGTCTTTGAAGCATTGTTTGCTTGGTTGGCTTGACCATGCTTTCCCATTCAATAGTAAATAGAAATCCTTGCAATCTCAACATGGCCAGGGGAGAGCAGTTGTTGGCGCTAGCGAATGGGAAGTTGGTAATATCCATGTCCCTAAGTCGTAGTTTGTTGATCAATTTGTTGAATTGAGACATTGCTTGTGTGGTTGTCTTGGCATTTAGTTTCTCCTTCATTCTTCTTACTACATTAAACTCTCCTCCCAAGCACCATGGTCCTTTGAATAATGTTAAAAGGGCAGCCAAATCTTCCTAGAAGTAAGCCTTTTGTTCCACTTAGCATGGTCCATAAAATGATGTAAACTACCAGTTTGGGTCTTCCCTCTTATTTTGATCAAGAGGGAGTATGTAGCATGAGTTTGTTATCAATTCTACTATCTTGTTGTCCCATATTATAAATTTCTCCTAATGAGCCCACTACCGAGAACCTGGACCAATTCATGAAACCGAACTTCCACAGTTACCTTATTATCTCCAATAATATTGTTTCATTCTTTATTTCTTGAAGGGCAACAATATCTGCTCTTACAGTGCCAATCGTCTTCTTGATGCTTCTCATTTTGTCCTTTGAACCACATCGTCTAATATTCCACAATATCATTTTTTGGCTAAGTATGTGTCTCTCTTAACTAAAACCTCACCGTCTATCTTCAGTTGTTTCCATTAAATTGATGTTAATTGAATGCAAGATCACTCTCATTTGAGCTTTCTCTTTTTTTTTTTTTTTTGAAATAGAAACTTATATTATATTAATAAAATAAAAATTACAATTGCCGGATGAGATATCCGGGCTTACAAACCAGTACAGATTTCAAAAGTTTGCAAAATATGTCGACCATTTCCTACCCATTTACCATATGAGTATCCTAGACCTAATTTTGTACAATGAATCCAAGTAGCAAAGAGGTTGTTTGCCCGCTCCCACACCATCCTTTCTAATCTAGTCTTGTTAGAAAAAAGTCTTTGGTTCCTTTCCTCCCAAAGTGTATACCAAACTGCTGCTAGAATGACCTTCCTGTAGGGTTTTAAGACTGACGTAATGTTGTTTTCTGGAAACTGAAACAGATTTTCCTTTGTTGTTGAGACAAAACTGCTGTTGACTGTGCTTCATTCCCTCCACATATACTTCGCCAGATCGCACTCAGTTAAAATGTGTATAGTTGATTCCTCGCTCCTCCTGCACAACAGACAAATAGAAGGGTTAAGTGTATGGTTTGGCCATCTTTTCTGGATATTTTCTGCTGTCTGCAACTTATTAAGGCTGATGATCCACATGAGAAGCCGCACTTTCAGGGGAATTTTCATGTTCCATATAAATTCTGTTGTAGTGCTGTTATAATTCCTTTCTTGACCATTCTGGTCTGCTATACTCTCCAACAGAGATCGCATTGAAAATTCCTTCTTGGCATCTTTACTCCATGTTGGCCTATCCTCCTCTTCCATATTGCTGAAGTGAAAGTTCTGTAGTGTCTCCAACAGTCCTCCCAGCTCCTCCATATGGTCCTCTCCTATGTTGCTGGATATGTGAAGATCCCATCCCCACTGAGTCCTTCCATTCGTCATGTTACTGATGCAGAATTCCCGTACTGTGCCTTCCCTATTCTGTGATAATCTATATATGTTTGGAAAGCTGTCCTTTAGCTTATTGTGCCCACACCATTTGTCCTCCCAGAACTTTACCGCATCTCCTTTTCCAATTTTCCACATAATGTGTGGTTCCAAGTACTTATATAATTTGTGGATATCTTTCCACGGAGCCCTATGACTCACCCTTCGGCAAACCCCTGCTTTCCTTCCCCAAGCAACCGACCCATGAATGCTTCGGATTATCCTGGCCCACATAGCATTCGGCCTTTCCATCATCCTCCAAATCCATTTCCCCCTTAAAGCCATATTGCGCCTTATTAGGTCTCCCACTCCTAATCCTCCTTCCTTTATCTGCTTGTTAACCTGTCTCCAACTAACCAAATTCTGTCCTTTAATAGAGTCTTCATGTCTCCAAAGGAAATCTCGCATCCTTCCCTCGATGAGCTTTGCCACAGCTTTTGGAATTCTGAAGACAGATAGAAAATAGGTCGGAAGGGCCTCTAGGACTGCTCGGATAAGAAGAAGCCGCCCTCCCCTTGATAGATAACTTTTCTTCCATCCATCTATGCGCCTCTGAACTGTCTGAACCATAGCTTCCCAAAACACTGATTTGTTTGGGTTTCCCCCTAAATGAAGGCCCAAATAAGTTGAAGGCCAGCTTCCAGATTGAACTCCTAAGGAGTTTGTTGTATTCTCTAGATTAGTAGCATGTACATTCATTCCCAGCAAGTGACTTTTATTCCCATTTATCTTCATTCCTGTTAAAAAGCTGAAAGTCTCAAGAATCTGTTTAACCGTTCTAGCCTCCTTTTCCTTCTCCTTCATAAAGATTAGGCAATCATCCGCAAATAGGAGATGAGTTAGTCTCACCTTCTCCTTCCCAATTTCTAAACCTTCGAGTTTGCCGGTTTGGACTGATTTTTGGATTATCCTTGTTAACAAATCTGCTACAATTGTGAACAGGAAAGGAGACAATGGGTCACCTTGCCTCAAGCCCCTATATCCCTTGAACTTTCCTTGCGGCTTTCTATTTATGAACACTGAGAAGTTAACTGATATTAGGCATGCCTGGATCCATTTCCTCCACTGACTGCCAAATCCTTTCTTTTGAAGGACGGTATCCAAGAAGGACCATCGAACAGAATCATAAGCCTTTGCTAAATCAACCTTTAGCACATATCCTTTTTTACTGTTCACCCTGTGCTCCTCCACCACTTCATTAGCAATTAGGATTGCATCTGTAATTTGCCTCGACTCCACAAACGCCATCTGATTTTCACTAATTGTTTGAGAAAGTACCGTGCGTAGCCTATTCGCCAAGGTTTTAGCAATTATTTTATATAGGCTTGTGGTGAGGCTAACTGGTCTAAAATCTCCAATCCTTGTTGGGTTCCTCTTTTTAGGAATGAGGCATATGTATGTTTCATTTACTTTCCTGTTAATGATGGCATCACGATGAAACTCCCTCATATAGGCTATGATATCATTTTTGACTACATTCCAATTCCTCTGGAAGAACGCCATCGTGTACCCATCCGGGCCCGGAGCCTTTCTTCCATCACAGCTGAAAACTGCCTCACAGATCTCTTCTTCCTCAAACTCCCTTTCCAACCATCTACTATCCTCATTCTGGATCTGTTGCCATTCCAACCCTTCCATAGTCCATTTTGTAGTACTAGGCTCCTTCACTAACTCAGAAAAATACTTCAGGATTACATTATGAACTTCCTGTTCTGTTTGAACTAACTTGACATTATTGTCTTCCAATTTTGAAATTGTAGCCCGAGCCTTTCTGATTGACAGAATCCTGTGGAAAAATCTAGAATTCACCTCTCCTTCCTTGGCCTAGTTGATCTTTGCCTGTTGGCGATACAGTCGTTCCTGTCTACACTCAATGCACTGAATCTCATCAATCAAATTCCTTCTTTCCTCCATAAGATCTTGGGAATCCTCCTTTTCTAATCTTCTGTCCACTTCTTCCAATTTTCGTCTCAACACCATTTGTCTGGCTCGATCTTCATTAGTGTGGCTTTTAGCCCAATCTCTCAACTTTCTTTTCAAATTGTTGAGTTTCTGCATGATTCTGTATCCCATCCATCCATTTCCATTATCAGATTCTCATTCCTCCTTTATCATTTTCATAACTCTTGGCTGATTTAGCCATTCATTGTTGAAGCGAAAAGGGGCTGGCCCCCACTTCCCTATTTCCGTGTCCAACAGAATTGGCCAATGGTCAGAAGTTAGCCGCTGCAAACCCCAGACTTGCTGCTGCTGGTATCTTTCACACCACTCCCCATTAC
>JAJIYU010003573.1:0-26524 GCA_030144865.1 Tinospora cordifolia
ATATCGCATAATGAGTAATTAATTATAATTAATTTATACAATGCATGTGACTAAATATTAATATATTAACCTCGTTGAAAATATATGAATTTATATAAAAAGAAGTTAAATTTATTTTATAATTAATTACTAAATAATGAGCCTTAAAATATGATAACGCTCAATTATAAGATAATAAATTTAGTGTCAGAATGAGCATTATCAGTCATTCCCTGAATCCAGGATTCCTCTATACACCTAAATCCCTATGCACCCCATCCTACATAGAGACCAGAGATACAGGATTTTCCCATACTCGGGTCCTGACCAAACAAGTGTGCGTTCAAACACGTTATCAGTCTCTAACCTATGCCCTAAAAGCTTTTAATTTATTTATGACCCACTGTACTTTCTAGACGACACCCGGTCTCTACCTAAACCCATGGTCTCATTACTTCACTTGGTTAATATATCCTTCACTAGGATTGCCAAGTTTGGCTTCATAAAACTTCTATGTAATACCACCGTCTCAAGTTCTGGACTTTTCCCAAATAGTGCTCAACCCATAGGGCCAATTACCAGTATTCACACCACCCTGGGCCTTTCCTGAGTAATGCTCAACCTGCAAGGCCAACTACCAGTACTTAGCCCATGCCTGCGACTGTGAACTCAAGCACGTTGGCACTACCCTAGTCTTTTCCTAAACTTCTAGCCACCTAATCAACACCTAACCATTTTTATACAACTACTTCTCGTGATACCATCCATTTCAAGTACTGTTATCTTGGACTTTTCCAGAATAATGATGCAACCTTCTAGGACCTTTAGTCAGCATAAAGATCAACCCCCTGGTACATACTTCCAAAGAAGAAGATCTAACCAGATAAGCCCTTCAAGGATCTTTACCCTGAGAGAATGTCATTTATCAGGGATCACTACCTAATACCAATGTCATACCAATAACAGTACTTAAATATGTTGGCATCATCGAGTGCCTTTCAAAATTAAGTTCGAAACCCCATTCCAGTGAAAAACCAAATCCTATCCACTTCTTCAAATCCTTTGTCAAAGAAATCAAATCAAACGAGAAATTCATTTTTCAGTGAAAATCAAATCCAGTAAAATTCAAATTTAACCCAGTATATCAAAATACTAGGCTCTGATACCATATTTGTTACACCCCGACTCTCGATCATACCTCCCAACACGTTTTATGGGTTGTTGTTCATTTTTTTCCTTTCTTCTTCTTCATTCGTCCCGTAGCAGCAGGAAAAACCCAATCGTGCCCTAACTTTTGTTGTTCCTTGTACTTACGAACTGTCCAAAAAACAAAGCACAATGCACAATACACCATTGCTGGTTCTTCTTCTCTATTTCAACGCATGGCTTCTTCCTCTTTCATTTTCGGCTCCTTGTTCGTGATTCTTCTAGATTCATCTTCTTCTTGCTGTTTTTGATTCACGTCCAACACCCAAATCAAAAGCCCCAATTTCTTTGTTCTTCTCCTTCGATCATCCAACACCAACGCCTCCTTCAATCCTCTATTTTTCCTCTTCAATTTTCAATTCTTCCTCTTTCATTACTCAAACGCCCAACCTACAATTTCAAATCTCAATTTCAGATTTTATTTCCTCTATTTTACAACCACAAACCAGATTTGAAACTCATCCCAAAATCAATTTTTTTTTTATTTGTCGAGATTACTCGTTCATCGCCAAACGAGGGATTTCTAGTTCCTTCTTCGAATTTCCATATTTTTTTTCTAATGGTTGCTCAACTCAATCCTAATTCTAGATTTTTTTTCACAAAGCAACGCGTAAACACAAGGTTAAATTTGATTTATTTTCATTTTTGCATCACTCGCGCCATTGCGCTCGCGCGAATAAGATGTAAAATAATTTATTTTTTTCAAAGCATAGTCTATATCTATATTTAAATAGAACATGATTCTAATTCATTTATTATTATTATTATTATAAATATTTTTTTCAAACCTTGTATTTTTTCTAATAAAACATTATTAATTCTAAAATCTATTTTATTTTATTATTATTTTTATTATTTATTAATTTTTTTGTAAAAACTATTATTTATTATTTATTATTTCTTTAATTTTTTTATTATTTTATTTCAAATTCTCATTTTTCTATGAGACAATATTTTATTTATATTCACTCGCGACGTGTACACGTTTGTAAAATTTTCGAATGTTGCACTCGCTAAGTGCAAAACCCTATGATTAGAGCTGAATGAGGCAGACCTACATGCATCATATAAATTGCTTCTCTAATTGATGTTGAAATTACTACTGGTTTCTTTTATATAACGCGTATATTAAAGCTATTCTATTTGTTGGAACCTTGTCAATGGAAAATGAAGGGATCAGGTGGACACAAATGGAATAAAACCATAGCTTACTTAATGTTTTCTTCTTCATTTTGAATAAACTGACATTCTTGTTATGTGTAGCGTTGGAATCACTACAATGCATAGGATCGCAATAGTAATACACAGGGAATAATCGAAAATCCCAATTTGATTTCAATCTTAACTCTATTAAGGCTTAAAAGTGAGGACTCAATACTTTAAACAAATATCAAAAGGAAAATAAATAATCACTAATTTTAAAATTGTATTAATTAAGATCCAAGGATAGTAAGATATCATGTATTCACCTTTAATCTTTATTTTAATTAATTTGAATTCTATTCTTGTAGGTTATAGCACTAGTCATCAAAACCCTCTCTCAAGGTGCCTTGATACCTATTAGTTTCTTCCCTAATACCCTCTTTCGAGGTGTATAGTTAACAAACCAATGCAATAAACACAGTAATCTCATGCAACCTCCTATGAAATCAACAACCTCTTAGTCAATTGATTTTCTTAAGTCTATACTCAGATTATCTAATTGTTGAACCTTTCTTTCGAGTTAGTTCAACAATCTGAGATCAGTTTATAGGTGGCTAGTCAACAAAGAGCATTAAGAACACATAATATAAAACAATACCTCAAAAATAGATTAAACAAAACAAAGATCAAAGAGTCCTACAATCTAAATTACATCCTAGAAATCAACAAAACTGAGCCAGACATGCGAAAAAATCACAAATCAAAGAATCAAAAAAATAGAAAATCATACTAGAATTCTAATCTTGTTCATCGCGTTCTTCTTCCTCCTTTTGTTTTCTCTATTCTACTTGGCCGTCAGTAGAAATTAAACTAGCAACTGAATATTGAGAAACCTAATATGAGAGGATACTTATACTTTTTCTTGTAGTAACACAATACATTAGATACTAACACAATACGTTAGATACTAACACAATGCAGTAGATACTAACACAATACGTTAATTTAACACCCTAATCGCAAAATTGCAATCCTGGATGGTGGCAACACGGTCGTCTCTCAAAAATATGAATTTTTAACACATATTTGCCCAACTTAATCGTAGGACTGTAGTCATGGCTGGGTGGACCGCAATCTTAACGCATATGTGTTGACCTCTACTATTTGCAGCTCGTTGTGTTTGATGAATAACGGGTATGGGCCTTGATTGTATGGGTTTATATGCTCTTGGGCTGGATCCTCATTTGGGTTTTTGCTTGGGCTTGTTTCTTGTGCAAAGATTCATAAGTTTTAGTCATCTTCTACCTTTGTCTTCACTTTCTTTCTTTAGTGTCTACCTGTGTATCTTCACCTATTTAACCTGTATCTGCATAAACCACTAGAAACCTTTCTCGAATATTATATCACACATAAAAGCAAATGAAAATAGTGTTGAAATTCTTTAAATACAAAAAACATGCCATCTTAATATAAATTCGCATGCATCTAATTATAAACAAATATGTCCTAATTCTTATCTAACCTATGTAAAACATTAATAAAATACATATAAAATAGTTAATATGCAATGCAGCTAACAAATACCCCCAAACTTAAGCTATTGTTCATCTCTGAACAATGACTCAATTTCTAAAACTTACACATCATACCATATAGAGTTAAATTCTTTTTCACTCATCATTACGACCTCCATCTTCCATCCCTATAGTTTGTGATTCATAGACACATCCCTAAGGCCATTGTGGTTGTCTAGATTTTCAGTCTACCCTGCATTCTTCCTTAACTTTACCCTCTCATATGTCAGCATCTCAATCCTCGTAGACCTTGTAAGTGATTTGTAGTTGTCATCCCACTCCTTGAAATCCTCTCCTACTACCTCCGTATTCAAACCCTCTCAATGCCCTCCTCTATCTATCCTCTTCTGAAGTCAAATTCTTGTTAAGATCAGTGGTCTTTCTTTTAGGTTGTAATGTGGCCTAGCTCAAAGTACAAGTGTAATAAAATTTTAATTCTAACTCAAGTGTATACTCATAGCAATACTAGCAATCTATTTTGTTTGATTTTCTCATTGTAGCTTTATCCTTTCTGTTCAATCCCTTGTTGCCTTCATTCATGCTTACAACCTTTTTTTCACAACTCCCCCAAACTTATTTAATCACTTGCAGTTCAACGTCATTGACAATATTAAAATACTGAATATATATATATATATATATATATATATATACCTTTTCTTTGTTTTTCTTTTCTATTTTTTTTAAATCAATAAAAATAATAAAAGCAAAAACAAAACCAAAAACATATGTATCTCAATGGCAGCATCTCCTCATCAGAATAAATAATATTATAACCATGTGTGCACACAAATAGGTTAAATGGCGATATGCGTAAAAGGATGAAGTGTTTATATAAAGTTTAGGTTTATAACAAGAAAACATGTTTTAAGGCTCAAAATTGATTGCAAAGGACTATAAAATACTGGGACCAACTTTTGGCTAAAGCTCAAACAATGATGACCTACATCATTTTCCTCCTAAAGTCATTCTTAAGTAGTGTTCAAGATAGATTTGATTATTTTAAGAGTCTATGAGAAATTCTCTTTACTTGTGATTTGGTTTTCACTCCTCACTTTCCTTGGTTTCAGATTCTCAATCCACCTAAGACTAAAGAGTCTTGTCAAAGTAGAATTTTGGACAAACCAAGCATATAGACTATTTGAAAGTACCCTAGTGTTTTCGTCTCATCACACTAGAGAAATTTTCAATCTCATAGGTCGCTCAATGAAATTTTTCAAAAATATGTCACTGATCTAGCCTAAATGTCACATATTTGTTTTATGTGCTCATGTCCTAAAGCTAAATTAATGATCATGAATCATCTAAATAAATAAATGATCGTGATATATACATGTAATCATAGAATTTCAATAATAAATATCTATGTAATATGCCTATAAATATACAATTTAGAAGTAGTATGGCACATGATATCTAAATATAAAGAAAAAATAACTTGAAGTTGAAGAAGATTTCTTTAATGCACACCCCCAAACTTAAATTGTGCCTTGTCCTCAAGAACACAACTGCACTATGACATACTGAGAGGAGAGTATGCTGAAGCATTTAGAAAACTTGCATATAGCAAAAAGAAGGCAAGCATTAGAGAATTTTTAACTAAAATGCATGCAATTTGTTTTGCTAAACGAACATGCATACATAGTTAGAAAATTAAATTAAACCATAACAAAAATAAAATGAAATATACGAAAAGAAAAACTAGTGGGTTGCCTCCCACTAAGTGTTATATTTAACGTCGTTAGCTCAACATGAATACTAGTTAACCAAAACCCAATTTGTTGATCTTGTTGAACACCTAGGCTTTGCACAATTCTTGCTTGATGATATCAGGTGGCTGCTTACATTTTAGCATAGGTTGATGTGACTGCTGCATATGAATTTTCTAATCATGAAATGCATCAATTAGCTCTACAGTAGTGTGGCTAAGTTTTTGGTTTGCCTGCTATGCTTTCCCTTTATCTAGTTTTGCTTCATTACCCTTAACATCAGGGTGGTAGAGCTTTTCAACCTCTATTGTAGTGTAACTTGTATCACAATGATTTTCTTGTAATCTTGCACTTCATTAGGCAGCTTCAAAGATCGATATATGTTGAAGACGACTTTGTCTTCATTTACTCGCAAGGTATGCTCTCCTTTTTGTACATCGATGAGTGTGTAGCTTGTAGCTAGGAATGGCCTCCCAAGTGTCAGTGGTATCTCCCCATCTTTCTTCCATATCTAGAACCACAAAGTCAACTGGGAAGATAAATTTATCAACCTTAACAAGCACATCTTCAATAATGCCCCATGGATAAGTGAGAAAACGGTTTGCAAACTGAAGGGTAATAGTTGTAGGCTTTATCTCTGACAGGCCCAACCTCTGGTATACTGAAAGTGGAGTTAATTTTATACTTGCTCCAAGTCACAAAGAACCTTCTCAAATGTTTCTATGCTTATTTTACACAGAATGGTGAAACTCCCTGAATCTTTTAGTTTCTAAGGAAGCTTCCTTTGAAGAATTGTGCTGCACTCTTCAGTAATGTGGATCCTCCAATTTGCGCTTCTTTGCTATTATTTCCTTCATAAGTTTTGCATAATTTGGTATCTACTGCAAGGCCTCCACGAATGGAATATTAATATGGATCTTTTTAAACATTTCTAAGAATCGTGTGAACTGTTCATCCACATTATTGTTCTGAAACCTCTGTGGAAAAGGTAGTGCCAGAGGCTCAAGGTATTTGCTACCTTAAATAGTTATGCCTAGAAAGTTGCCTTTCTTCTTTTCATCATTAGTAGGCATTGTATCTAGTTGTTCTACAAGAATTGGCCCTTTAAACTTATTAAAATCATCAACTAGCAATGTGGGGCTAGATGGAATAGCTAGGCTCTGGATTTCTCTACCGCTTTTTGTAAATATGATTTTGCAGCTTTCTTTAGGATTGACTTGAGTGTCACTAGGAAAAGAACTTCGCTGTTGATTGGAGAATGCTTGGGTAATTGTCCCACTTGATTCTCAAGGTTCTTTACTATTGCATTGGTGTTTCTAATTTATATTTCTAATCCTGCGATTCTGTTATCATTCTGATCTATCCTCCCAGTCAATTGTTTAAAGAAACGGGCCTGTATATTCATTATCTCATCCAGTTTGTCTTCCAATGACGACATCTTTTCATGTAAGCTTTGCTGAGGAACATAACTTTGTGGGGCTTGTTGGACATTTCTATTATTGGCATAAGAGAAGTTTTCATGTTGACAGATCCCCAGATGATAATATTGAGGAACATTATATCTTTGTTGCTGACCTTGATAAGTATTGAACTGGTTCATTGCGTTCAGCTGCTCTATATTGCATTAAAGGAGGACTTATGTGCTTCTGCTATAGCCAAAATAGATTGGTTGCGAGGAGCCTAAAATTGTCCGTTACCAAATTTCTTAGTCAATGAATTCATCTAGTGGGTTATAAAAGCTATCTATGCTTTTAAAGCTATAACCTCCTCAACCTCATGTAACCCAACCCTTTTTACTGAGCCTCTCTCTATGCTATGGTCATAGGTGTTAGCTACCATATCTTTAATGAGTTGTGTGACCTCTGTAGTAGACTTTTTCATTAACAAACCTACCACTGCCAAATCAACCAAGGTTTTGGTAGGTGGTGTCAAACCACTATAGAACATCTGAATCTAGAACCATGGAAGATACCCATGTTGAGGACATCTTCTCAATAAATCTTTGAATCTCTCCCAAGCTTCATAGAGAGACTTGAAATTGAATTTCTTGAATGAACTAATTTCACCCCTTAGTTGATGAACCTTCACAAGAGTGAAGTACTTCTATAGAAGTTTCTGAGCTATCTTTTCCCAAGTGGTGATGCTACCTGGTAGGAGAGTCTATAGCTATGTCCTCACCTTATCCCCTAGAGAGAAGGAAAAAAATCTCAATTTCAGTTGATCTTTAATCACCCCATTCATCTTAACAGTATCACAGATTTTCGTGAATGAGTTTAGGTGTACTATAGGATCCTCAGTAGCTAAACACCCGAATTATTGTTGTTGCACCATAGTAATCAGAGAGGGCTTCAACTCGAAATTGTTGGCGTTGATGGGTGTACGAGCAATTCTAGAGTAATTATTATTAAGCATGGGCTTGAAAAAGTTTTGGAGTGGTGCTTCACCATCAATGCCAAATGCAAATCTACTACTTTTATCCATATCAAATATATGACCTCGAACTTCTAGTTGTACTTGCCTTAGTGTTTAATAAGTCAGGATCACTCAACTCTGTTGAGTATCTACTCGTCAACAAACCTAAAACACCACAAGCAAAGCAAAAAAATCTAGTGTAGCCAGCCAATGGATTAAATAACGAAAAGAATAAAATAAATTGAAATAGAGTAAAATAAATAAAAAAATGCCTTAATTAAAATTTAACCAATTTCAATTGGTTCTAAGATTATTAACATCGCTCCTCGACATCGACTTCAAAAAACTTGTTGGGATCATTACAAGTGCACAAGATCGCAATAGTAATACACGATAAATAACCAAATATCATCCTCATGGAACGGTATATGGTTAATAATCTAAAGTCCCAATTTAATTTCAATCTTAACTTTATTAAGGCTTAAAAGCAAGGATTCAATACTTTAAACAAAATTCAAAAGGGAAATAAATAATCGTTGATTTTAAAACTGTATTAATTAAGATTTTAGGATAGTAAAATATCATGTACTCACCTTTAATCTTTATTTTAATTAATCTAAATTCTATTCTTGTAGGTTGTAGCACTAGTCATCAAAACCCTCTCTCGAGGCACCTTAATACCTATTAGTTTTTTCGCTAATACCCTCTCTTAAAGCGTACAATTAACAAACTAATGCAATAAACATAGTAATCCCATGCAATTTCTTATAGAATCAACAACTTCTCAGTCAATTGATTATTCTAGGTCTATACTCTGATTATCCAATCTTTGAACCTCTCTTTCGAGTTAGTTTAACAATCCGAGATCAATTTATAGGTGGCTAATCAATAAAGATCATTAAGAACACAGAATATAAAGTAAAACCTCAAAATAGATTAATTTAAACAAAGATCAAAGGGTCCTACAATCTAAATTATAATCTAGAAATCAACAAAACATAGCCAAACATAGCAAAAAAAATAACAAATCAAAGAACTGAACAAATAAAAAATCATACTAAAATTCTAATCTTGTTCTTGGCTTTCTTTTCCCTCGTTTTATTTTCTCTACTCTGCTCAGCCTTTAATAGAAATTAAACGAGCAACTGAATAATGAGAAACCTAATATGAGAGGCTATTTATAGTTTTTCTCGTAGGAACCCGAATTAGACACTAACACAACTCAATTGCAGGACCATTGTCATGGCTAGGTGGACCGTGGTCTTGATGAGCATGTGGTGACTTCTGCAATTTGTAGCTCATTGTGTTTGATGATTAATGGGTATGGGCCTTGATTGCATGGGCTTATATGCTCTTGGGCTGGATCCTCATTTGGACTTCTACTTTGGCTTGTTTCTTGTGTAAAGATTCACAAGTTTTAGCCATTTTCTGCCTTTGTTCCCACTTTCTTTCCTTAGTGCCTGTCTATGTATCTTCACCTATTTAACCTGTATTTGCATAAACCACTAGAAACCTTTCTCGAACATTATATCACACATAAAAACAAATAAAATAGGGTTGAAATTCTTTAAATACTTAAAAACATGCAATCTTAATATAAATGCTCATGCATTTAATTATAAACAAATATGTCCTAATTCTTATCTAACCCATGCAAAACATATATAAAATACACATAAAACAGTTAGTATGCAATGCAACTAACATGTAGACAACCATTCAACACCCTTTAAGAAAATTGTGTTTTCTATCTCGTCAGGGTCAAATGAAGTATTGTTTGCCTTCGTATAAGTATTTGGTGCATTAGAGCTGAGGCCAAAGAAATGATTAATTGTTGTAATATCAAAGAATACCCAATTGCCTCGCACCCACACTTTGGTACCCTCCATTTGTATTGCATTAACATAAAATTCGTACAATTCGCACAAAAGCCCTTTATGGATTAAAAATGAATGCATGCCAACCTCTTTTTTCTACTACCTTTTGTATGCTAGAGGCACATTCTTAATTGCCTATAAAGATGCCTCGCTCAAAAATGATGGTGTGATGAGCTTGGATAGTACAAAAATTAGGGCAACATTATCTTAAATGAATTTGCCCTTGTCTATTGTAAAAGAAGAGGCACCAATATCCGACCTCGGGTGTTTGGAGACAATTGATTTCTTTGGCATCCTGCAACAAGAAGGAATGCTCATTAATAAGTAAAATACTGTTCAAAATATCAAAATCATAATTAAAGAAAATGAGCCATCATAATAAACAAAATCGCAATGACCAATGACATAACAAAGGAGTCATGAAGCCTCACCATCCAACTAGTGTAAGCATTGTAAATTACATGCCCATGATATGAAATTCATGACCAAGTCTACAAATTTTTCATTCTATATTATCCATATATATATATATATATATATGAGCAATCCATAGTTTAGACTATTAAACAAGAGAAGTCCCAAGTAAATGAGTCGATAGAAGTTGCGCCATAACTCAACAAGAGAAAATTTTCATATAAAATTGAGACGCGTAAATAACAACAAAAATGATGAAGCATACCACAAAATATCAAAGCACTATATTATCATATTCTATGTATTTACTAATGCCTTAGACTTTAAGCACAATCCTCCAAAAACACAAGCCAAGAAAACACAAAAATTTAGGGATGGCATAGAAAAATCATGTTGGAAGTGAAAATACCCTTTTTGAAGGTATCCAAAACCGTCATTGGAGCATCAATGCCATACAATTCTAATAAAACTCATCTAAAGTAAGCAAAAGTTCCAAAAGATTGATAGAAACTCACAAATGCAATAAAATCATCATCCTTGGCTAAATGTGTATTCGAGGATGTCTCATTGTGCTGAGCGCTTTTGAAAAACTCAAGTTTGAGTTTTGTCAAGAACAAAACCCTACACCCAATCAGTGGTGGCTAAAGTGGGGACAATATCAGTACGTAATGGGCCGAGTTGTTACAAATGGTATCAGAGTCGCTTTATGTGTATCAAAGGTGTGAATCTTGAGGACGAGATTGTTCCCAAGTGGGGTGGATTGTAATATCCCACATCGGTCCGACTCTAAGGGATTCTTAGGCTAAATGTGCATTCGAGGGTCTCTCATTGTGTTGAGCGCTTTTGGGAGACTCAAGTTCGAGTTTTGTTAAGAACAAAACGCTACACCCAGTCAGTGGTGGCTAAGGTGGGAAAAATATCATTACGGTGGGCCCGGGTTGTTACATTGATACTAACATACTTGGTACTGCAATCATGTACCTTGGTCAACAAGTCACCGTGGTACCTAGTTCTACCCCTTTTTTTGAACTTACCAACTTTGATGTGACTTGCTTTGTCCTAGAATAACATAATAATTTTAGAGTAAATGAAAAAAATAACTCTATTAAAATAAAATATAATAAAAAAATCTAAAATAGTGGGTGCTTCCCAACAAGTGATTATTTGTAATCATGAGCATGACTATTTACTAGTGCTTCTATGGATCCACCACGGCAGTTTTCATTGCCATTTGTTTTGCACCACCATAGAAGTGCTTCACTCATTGTCCATTGACTTTAAATGTATGCTCGTCATACTCAATCTTCATTTCTAGTACTACATAAGGAAAAACATAGGTTATTGTAAACGGTTTCGACCATCATGAGTTTAACTTGCTTGGAAATAGTCGCAATTGAGAATTGTAAATTAGTAGTTGTTGTCTAGGCACAAACTATTTTGTGTGAAGCTATTTGTCATGCTAAGCCTTCATTACCTGCTGATAAATTAGATTGTTCTCAAAGGCATCTCGATGAAACTCATCCAACTCATTTAGTTGCAACAATAATTTCTCACTGCATGCATCCATGTCAAAATTTAGTTTCTTAATGACCTAAAATGCTTGATGTTCTAGCTCATAAAGGATATGGCATGATTTTCCAAACACTAATTGATGAGGGAACATGCCAATGAGTCTTATAAGCAATTTGTTATGCCCATAATGCGTTATCTAGCTTTAGCACCTAATCCTTCCAAATAGTACTAACTATTTTTTGTAAGATTGTTTTGATTTTCTTATTTGAAACCTCAACTTGGCCATTTGTTTGAGAATGATAAGGTAATGACACCTTATGCTTCACATGATATTTGGTCAGTAGATTATTGAACAATTGATTACAGAAATGTGTTCCTTTATCACTTACTATTGCTCAGGGTATACCAAATTTAATGAACATATTCTTTTGGAGGAACTCCAATACTACTCAAGCATCATTCTTTGGTGTAGCTATTACTTCAACCCATTTTGACACATAATCCACAGCCAATAAAATATATAACATACATTTGATGTCGAAAACAAGCCCATGAAATCAATGCCCCAGACATCAAACAATTCAATCTCCATACAAGCAGCCAAGGGCATTTTATATCTCTTGGATATTTTGTCTTCTCTTTGACACTCCTTGCAATATTTAACAAAAGCATAGCTATTCTTTAACAAAGTAGGCCAATAAAATTCACATTGTAATTCCTTTAAAGCTATGTGTTGATGCCCATAGTGACCACCATAGGGAGCGGCATGACACTCCTTAAGCACTTGTTGTGTCTTCTCATTGGGTATAGATCGCCTGATTAGTTGATCATTACATCTTTTATACAAAAATGACTCATCCCACATATAAAATTTGACATCATGAAGGAACCTTTCCTTTTTACCATAGGACAAATCAAGGGGTAAGGAAATACTTACTACAATATTAACAAAGTATGCATACATGACACTCCGTCCCATACATTTTATAGATGCTCATCTAGAAATGCTTCTTGAATAGCCTTCTAATCTTCATGATCACTTGGCTATAGTCTAGATAGATGATCTACCACTAGATTTTTAGAACCTTTCTTGTCTTTAATTTCCAAGTCAAACTCTTGAAGTAGCAATATCCACCACATCAACCCTGGTTTGGCATCCTTTTCACAATAGATGATGCAAGGCTCCATTATTAGTATACACAGTGACTTTTGAGCCTATTATATAGGCATGAAACTTGTCACAAGCAAACACCATGGCTAGCAATTCCATTTCTATAGTTGTATAATGTTTTTGAGCATTATCAATTGTCTTGCTAGCATAATATATCGCTTGGAATACTTTATCTCTTTGTTGCCCTAATACTACACCCACCACATAGTTGTATGTGAACAGTCATCGATAATTTCTTTAGTTGTTAGAATACAACTTGAAATGCATCATCAAAAAGAAATGGCTTATCTTTCCCTGGCAAGGTAGACAAGGACTTTGTGATTTAAGAAAAGTCTTCGATAAATCGTCGATAAAACTCAACATGCCTAAGGAAACTTTACACCCTCTATACATCAATGTGCAATGTGAGGCTTTTAGTTGCATCTATCTTTGCCCTATCTACCTATAAACCCTTTTTTAAAACTTTATTCCCAAGTACAGTACCTTCCTGAACAATAAAGTGACATTTTTCCCAATTGAGTATCAAGTTTTTTACTTGGCACCTTTGCAACACTCAAGCTAAATTTTCCAAACATTAATCAAATAAAGGTCCGAAAATTGAGAAATTATCCATAAAAACCTCCATAATTTCTTTAATCAATTCGACAAAAATAGTCATCATACACCACTGAAATGTCATCGATGCATTACATAAACCAAATGACATGCACTTAACTGCAAAAGTCCCTTAAGGGTAAGAGAAAGTGGTTTTTTCTCAATTTTTGGGAGCTATACAAATCTAATTATACCCAAAATATCCGTCAAGAAGCAATAATACTCAAAACCAACAAGCCTATCCAACGTCTAATGAATAAATGGCAAGGGAAAGTGATCCTTTCTGGTCTCTTTATTTAGCTTGCAGTAGTCATGCGCACTCTCCACCCAGTGGTCGTTCATGATGCTATGGCCTCTCCTTTCTCATTTGTAACTATTGTAATTCTCCTTCTTTTGCACCACATGAATTAGACTCATCCATGATGAATATGTAATTGCATAAATAATACCTACATTCAACCACTTCATATCTCCTTCTTTACCACTTCTTTTATGATTGGATTTAAATGCCTTTGTTGTTCCACTATAGGTTTATAAGATTCTTCCAACAAAATCTTATGCATGCAAGTTATAGGGCTAATCCCCTTATTATCATCGATGGTCCATCCTAAGGCTAATTTATACTTTTGAAGGACACAAAGCAATTTATCCTTTGGTGATTCAGTCAAAATTGATGAGATGATAATTGAATAGGTTTCTTTGTTCCCTAAGTAAGCATATTTCAAATAGTCTGGTAATTGCTTTAGTTCAACATGTGGAGCTATTTCTTCGGTTATCATACACCCATCAAGCTTCTCAATGGAACTTTGCTTATTGTCAACTCTTAAAGCTTTTAACGCATAAACATATTCTCGATCTTTTTCATTGATGGCAACCCTAGTAGATAAAGATTACACTGTACATAATTCTAACAGATCCTTTGGAACAATTGTGTCAATATCTCATAAGGACACCCATCTATAACGTCAATTCATTGATGTGAAGGATTGTTTAAAGGAAATTTCATTGAACTATATACATTGAAGACAACTTAGTCGTCATTCAACCTTAATGTAAGCTCTCCTTTGTGCACATCAGTTAATGCATGCCGAGTAGCTAAAAAGGGTCTTCCTAAAATGATAGGTATCTCGTCATCTTTTCTATATCTAATACCACAAAATCTATCGAAAAAATGAACTTGTCTGCTTTCATTAATACATCTTCTATTATACCCTTCGAATAAGTGCTTGAACAATCCACCAATGGAAATGTGATAGTTATGGGCTTGACATCTCCCATTCCAAGCTTTCTAAAAGTCAATAGCGGCATTAGATTAATGCTAGCTCCTAAAGCACATAAAACTTTATTAAAATTAGAAGATTCAATTACACAATGTATATTAAAACTCTCTGGATCTTTCAACTCTTGAGGTTGCATTCTTTACAAAATAGCATTACATTCCGTTGTTAGTTTCACCGTCTCAAAGTCTTCTAACTTATGCTTCTTGAACGTCACCTCCTTCATGAATTTGGCATAGTTAGGCATCTGTTGAAGAGCTTCGGCAAATGAATCATTGATGTGAATCTTCTTGAAGATTTCCAAGAACTTGGCAAATTGCTCATCTATCTTTTTCTTTTGGAATCTCTATGGAAAAGGGAGCGATTTAGATATTAAAGGAGAGTTATCCTTAAAAGTAATCCTACCTAGTACAAAAACACGATGGTCTATTGACTGTTGTTTTTCTTTTATTGCTTCATCAGCTCCTTGTATCCCATCATTTTTATGGCCCCTTAATCTATTGACTTTGTTGCTTTGATCAATGAGAGGCTCACTTGGTGATTTTAGAATAGTGCCTTGCACTTCTTTCCCAGTTCTTGTAGTGACTACTTTGCATGACTCCCACTCTATCATTTGTATAAGAAGAATTCTAATGATTTCTTATACTTGGGTGGTATTGATTTAGTACATAATTCCCTTTTTGTTGCCCTCTGTAGTCAAAGAAATGGTTCACTTCTTGTACATGTTCCATATAGCCACTATCATTTTGAGAACTCATATGTGCCTCAGCCATTGCTGCAATAGATGGTCTTGAAATATGTGTTTTAGAACTTATGGTGGATACATGTTCATTCAATGTTGACATTTGGTGAGCAAGAGATGCCATGTCAGCAGATAAACTGTAATGTGATCCAATTCATGAAACTTGACAACCTTTTTCACTGAATTTCTAGCACTTGCATGTCCATATGCATTGGTTACTATATCTTTAATCAATAACAAGACTTTATTTGTTGCTTTGCCCATTAGAGTTCTTCCAGTTGCTACATCAACCAAAGCTCTAGTATGTGATGTTAGACCCTATAAAAGATTTGAATGTGAACCCAATCTTGGTATCCATGTTGACTACACTTGTGCAAAAGCTTTTCAAATCTCTCCTATGTTTTATAAAGAGATTCTTACTTATTTTGCATGAGCTGACTGATCTCACCTCTTAATTGAGCTATCAGTGTAGGATTGAAAAAATTGTAAGATTCTTTGTACTATTTTGCTCCAATTAATGATATTTCCTTGTATAAGTGACTACAACCATCATTGAGCCTCATCCCTGAAAGAGAATGGAAACAATCTCAATCAAATTTGATCTTCGGTGACACCATTAATTTTAACCGTGTCATGTATTTCCATGAAGGTGTTCAAGTGTATAGTCTGGCCCTTTGAAGGTAAACCTCCAAACAGTTGTTGAACCATTGTAATCAAAGTCAGTTTCAACTTGAAATTATTTGCATTGATCAACAATCGAGCAATCCCCAAATAATTATGATTAATCACCAATTTAACGAAACCTCTCAACGACTGGTTGTTGTTATCACCTAACTCTGCTATATGCCCAGATGTTGATGATGTTTCTTTGCTTTCCTTTTTCAACTTGCCCAAAGTTTTCTCTATCTCCAAATCAAATGACACTAAACTAATACGTTGATTATGTGGCATTTCACGTCTTGCAACACAAAGAGGAAAGCAAAATTATAAATCAACAATAGATAGCAAATAATGATGATAGTAAAAATAAAATAACATAAAATCTTTTGAATTAATATTCAGGTTGCTCTAAATAGTTTTATATGGCATAAGATCAGTCGTTCCTCAACAATGACATCAACAACTTGTTGATGATCTGCAAGTGTACTGTATCAATTTGTAATAAAATTTTGGTGAGAACCAAATATCGTCCTCAAGGAATAGAAATCTTATTTATAAAACCTAGTTATGCCACCTTGATTTTGTCTAAGCTACCAATCAATTAAATTAAATCAAATACTTAAAATATTTCTTAAGAAATCTATTAAATTAAACAAAACTAAAAATTATCTTATTTAAATCAATCCACTAAGTATCTAGTTATGTAGATTTCCAACTTATCCCCAAGTAATTGTAATTAAACAATCAACCTATCAAACTTGAGTTCTACGTTTATAAAACGTGAAAATATGTGTTTAGAACCAATTTACAAGAGCATCCTAAATTTCTAATTCAGATTTTTATCAATTCCCCGTTCCCAGTGTAAATCAATGAAAACCCAAACTCATATATTTAACAACCACATTCAAATCCTAGGTAATTACAAGTTTCCCAACTTCTGTAATTTTTAAGGTTCATAAATTCAATTATCCAACCTAAAACCCCCTCTTTCGAGTGCATAAATTAAGTTTTCAATTATTCAAATTATGGCCAATAGTTTTAAAAGCATTAAAAACATGAATTCTTGAATAATTTAGAAACTGATTAAATGATTCAAAGTAGTACATACACATCCCTAAAAATCAAATCTAGTTACTCATGCTTTCTAAACTGAAGATACACAAATTAGATAGCAAACCAATTTAAATATCATACAAATTTTACCTCGTTTAATGTTCACAAAACTTCTTATTGTTTTGGTTGAGTGAATCTATTCTTGTTGACTCTCTTTGTGTGTCCTCTAGTTTCCCTACATTCTTTTCAAACTTTCTTTTTTATATATTTCAATGACCTCTCCTAATTTTATCATCCTTATCACATAATAAAACATCAAAATTTTATAAATCACATGACTATCGCGGTACATGAGTGTAGTAGTCATTATTGCAGTATTTTTTTATGACCATGGTAGTGACTTCCACTACCTTAGTGTTGGGTCACTTTCCTACAATTCTAGCTTTTTCTTTGATTTCTACTCCGTCTTTGATTATTTTGCACATTTATGTTTTTCTTTCATCTCTGTATGCTTGATTAAACGGTTAGAACACCACTTCACAATAATCAATTCGAACAAGAGTACAAGAAATAAAAGATCATCGCATAAATTACTAGTAAAATTGTACTCTTACACCATAGTTAATTCAAAACTATTCAAAACCAACTATTATTTTACCTGTCTAATTGTACATAATTCTTCCTAAAATGTATTCAAATTCACATTCTAAATGTGTATAAACATGCACCTAACAAGGGTGGTTTTACACAAGCTATTGGGCCTGCACGAACAAACGACCCCTCTTATCACCAATAACCCCATTTTAAACAAAGGGTGGAAGACTAGGTGGCTTTTTATATTTGGTGATTATGCTATGGTGCTAGACATTCTGACTAGGTTTAAACATCCATGTATTAGGGGTGTTCATGGGTTGGGTTGGGTCAAGTTAGGGATAAACTCGCGACCCAAATCAAACAGGTCAGATTAAAAAAGTTAAAATCCAAGCCAATCCAATCTTTCCCTAAACCCAACCCAAATAGTTCGAGTTCAGTTTGGGTTGGGTCAATTTATTAGGTTGACTCTAATTCAATATTTTTCAATATAATTCAATGCTCTCATTACAAAAGAAATATCAAAAGAAAATTTTCTTTTATATTTATTTTTAATTATGATTTGTAGTTGGCTCTTTATACATACAAAAATAATAATATTTTGAAATATTTTTGCTACTTTGATTTACATAAATTAGCATTAATAAAATTTAAAGATGTCATTTTTAAAGTTAAAACTAATCTAGTGTGAAATTGATGTTTTTATAAAAATAAAAATACATCTTATCAGTTTCTGAAAATAATAGATCATATTTATATAAAAAGAAGATTTGATATCAAATAAATAATCATATCAATTTAAATAGTCATTTGTAAGTTTATCATTTATATACAGCAAGAATGTTTCAAAAAAATTTCATTTGTTTTTTAAAAGCACTTATAATTAAAGAAGAAGAACAACAACAACAAGAAGAGGAAGAAAAAGAAGGAAAAGAATAATAAGAAGTAAGATCAGGTTGGGTTGGTTATGTTCGGGTCTTTAAGTATTCAACCTACAACCAACCCAAATTCTTCAAGTCAGGTATTTTAAAATCCAACCCAACCCAAATAACTATTGTAACCCAATCCTAACCAACCCAAAAGTAGGGGTGTAAGCCACCCAACCGATCAAACTCGACCCAACCCGATCTAACCTGACCATTTCAGGTCAGGTTGAGTTGGGTATTTTCCCAAGTAGGGTCAGGTCGAGTCCAATTTCAAAAGGTCGAGTCAGACCCAACCCGACCCATTTGTTTTGCCCATCTCTTTTCTCCTCTTCACCCCATCTTGCAACAAAAATCAAAGAGGGTTTACTTCTTCATTTTTTCGTCTTCAAAAAGAGATTAGTTTAGAAAAGAACATATTAGAAGCGAAGAGAATATGGTTTCAGGATCAAGAATTTGTGCATGGAGAGAGTGGTGGTGGTCTGATGTGAAAAGATCTGCCTCTTCGCAATCTTGTTTGATAGAGAATGAAGTTTCAATACCTTCGCAAGAAAATGAACACCAAGCCTTCTCACGGTCCGATCCATTTTTGCACTCCTGCTAGCGCCAAGATCCTCTAGCGCACCAGTCCCTTTTTCTTTAAATTGCAACAAAACAAGAAGAAAAGAAGAAGAAGAAGTAGTAGTAGTAGTAATAAAAGAAGAAGGTACGAAGCAACAGAGTAGAGCATTAGACTTGTCGTGCAAAGCGTGGATAAGAAGAATAAGAAGAAGATACAAAGCAGGAGAGTCGAGCAATAGACTTGCAGCCAAAACAATAAGAAGAAGAAGAAGAAGAAGAAGAAAAGAAGAACTAACCTATGAGGGTTTTAGGACTTGAATGAAGTTGTTGAAGCTGCTATTGCGCTGCAACTTGCAATGAGGATCAAGTAGCTTCTCTGAAATTCTCAACCCAACCAACCCACCCAATCCGACCCGACCTCGATTCGGTCAAGTTGGAGCCCCTTATCACCTAATTGGTAGGGTGATTTTGGGTTTGTAACACAACCCGACCCGATTTCTCCCTTACCCAAAATTTAAGGGTTGGTTAGGTTGATGAACAACCCTACCATGTATTGGGTTGAGTTGGTACATCTCTGCGATGATCTTTCTTGATTTATTTTAAATAAGTTTGCTCTTTTGGCAATCTACTGGGATTCTCCCTTGAGGCGAATTCAACAAAAGGAAGATGTCACTCTATCCAAGATCCTTCAAGTTTTTCAGATTCCTCCCTAGTTTAGGAAGTAACAGAGGGTCTTCACCCTATTTGCCTTCATCAAGCAAGCCTAATCTGTGAGCTCACCCTCTTTTTTGGTCAGTCTCTATCTTTCTCCTTCTATTTTCTTCTATGTTTATTTTCTGTTGGGGCCAAGTTGACTTGTTCATGTGACTTTGTAGGTTTTCGAGGAAGAGGAAGGTGAGATGTTGTGTGCTAAGAAGTTGAACAAATAAAAAGTTGACCTTTCCAACTTCAAGACCATGGAGCAGAGATAGGGGTTGTCTGAAGTTGCTTGGTCTGCAATCAAACCCTTGGCCTGGACAAAGAGGAGGGGACAAGCCCTAGTATCAACTATTCCACCCCTCCTCTACCCACCTTAGATCCTACAACTAAAGAACAAAAGAAGGGGAAGGGAAAAACCTCTAACCTTCTGGTTGCAAGTCTCGGTTAGTACCTTAGGGACATGAGTCCTCTGATCTTTAGAGTCAACAAAAAGAATTTATAGTTCGCAGGCTTCCGCATTGACCTTGTAACACTCCATATTTTAATTTTTCACGTAAATTAATTTAAATAAAAATAAATATGTATAAATATATGTAATTGTACGGTCTATGCGTGTACATACGTGTAATTATACACATGTATTGAAAATACATTTTACATGTATAAATTAATTAAATTAAATTATTTATTAAAAATAATTGGGGTGTATAAAAAATAATAATAATTGGTAATAAATATTTAATAAGTGGGATAGTTGCATTTGAATTTTGATCTACATAAAAAGTTGGAAAAATATATATCATGATAAGTATAATATATAAGTAGTGGAGAAAATGTAATTGGTATCATATATATAATATGTAAGTGGGATTATCATGGGGACCAACGTCAAGAACATTTCTTCATTACGCAAAGCATGAGGATGGGTGGATGAATTTAGGTCAGTATATAAATGTGTGATGGTGGGTGTTTAATTGTAGGGGTAGTTGAGTAATTTAATTGGATAACATACATATGTAAGTGGGCACGCGATGGAGTATAGTTTAAATTGAGGTTCTTTCTCTCATTTTTCACTTTGATTGCCTAGAGCTCGCAATTAAGGAACAAAGTCTAGAGAGCTAACATAAAGGAAAGAGGGAAGAACGATCCAATTTTGTATCGAATTCGATGTGCAAGTAAGCTAGTTTTCTCACTTCTGGTTACAAAAATGTTAAATAAGTCGCGTACTACGAGCCTATGGGTATAATTTTTACTATAGGAGGTGTTTTATAGTAGTACCCAAAAATAAGATATTAACCTATCATGAGTAAAACTTAGTAAAAATTATACTAATACACTCCTAGTGATACGTAGATCTCAGATATGTGGTTAGTTTTCATTTGTTTGTCCTGTAAACACCAAAATAAATACCCAAAGATAAATAACTTTAGGAGGACTTTTGGGTATATTAAACCTTAATCAAACTTTGATTGGATTTAGTAGGACTTTAGAGAATGAAAATATGTACCCATCGCAGCAAATTCATGAATTTTGGATATCAAATGAAATTTTGGTGCATAATAGACCAATTGGGTTATTCATAAAAATTAGAAAAATTAGTAAAAATATAATTGGGAAGCTGATTTATTTTGTTTTCTGCTATAAAAATATTTTATATGAGCAAAAATTTAATTTTAAAGGTTATTAAGAATATTTAAGTTAATGCGCATCGATACGAGAGGTTTGATGCACGTGTAAGATTAAATATGAAAAATAAATATGCTAAAAATTATTTATAAAAATGAATTGAATTTGATTTGTGAGTATGAAATTATTCTGTGATAGAATAATTGTGGTGGATTGAAACATAGATTTTGAAGTGGATATCGGAAATTGATCGGACAGTAATTTTGGTGAGTAATAATTATTTTTGGTATTATATAAACGCTGATATTATGTCAAAATCTCTGATTTTTATTAAATAAAAATTGATGCAAATGAAAATATATATTAAATGAAATGATGGATTATATTACTAGATTTTATAGTAAAGTTGGAAAAGACTGGTTATCATATTAGAAAGTGAAATACGTGTCTAGTGGAATAAGTTATTGGTATTCTGTAAGTATTTTTTTATCTTGATTATTTATATAATATTGTAGATATAAAAATGATTTGAATATAAGCATGTTATTTGTATTGATATTTGCTGCATTTGATTTGAAATTCATGAAATTGTATTTACACACCAACGTGTTTTGGATTTGCAAGAGTAGATTTAAAATACGGTATCGTTTCGATGGACTGAGACATAGGGAATAATATTTTTTACGTGATAATTCATGTGGGACCAAGCCATGAGAAGTATCAACCTTTCTCTGTGTGATAATCCTCGAAATGATTGTGGAGTAGGTGATAATTAAAGGTACAGTCTACTTGTAACACCCCTAACTTGCGGTCGTGGCACGTCGTGAGCGAATAATAGTAAATAAGTTAATCGTTCGATCACGCTCGCGCCCGCGCGAAGGCGCGAGTGATGCAGAAATGAAATCGGTTTCTTGAGCGAGAAAATATTAATACTAATAATAGCATGATAAAAACAATAAATCGTGTTTTATAGATATGTATAATAATTAAAAGAATTAATGTTTATTATGACTAAATAAATAATGGTAATAATAAAACGAATAATAAATAAATAAAAAGATATATATTTTAAAAATAATATAATTTATGTCTAAGAAATAAAAATGAAAATTTAGAATTAGATAATTTTAAGAAATTAAATTTAATTAATCAAATAAATAAGATGGTAAAAATTAGTATGAAATAAATCTAAAATAAAATAAATTTTGAGTTAAAATTTTAAGAGATTAATATGTATACTTATACATGTATATATTATATGAGGAAGGTTAAAAGTCATAAAATACAGATTATAAAATTATAACAGAAATTTACTAAATAAACTTGAGCAACAATAGATTGGGAGGGGGGACGTTAGCGTACTGAAGAAGCCGGAACAGGAGAACCGACCCGAAGAATTCGGGGCGGTGCGTCGAAGAGTTTTCGAGAACTGTCGCTGCATCTATAAATAGAGCAGGGGATTGATTGAAGAAGAGAAAAATGAGTACGAAGTTGCTGCTCGTGTTCTGCAAACCGTGGAAGAAGAAGAAGAAGATGGTCGTGCGTGCTCTGTTGATATCACCATGGACCGAAGCTGTGGCTGCAACGAACAGAGGATTGATAAACAGAGGATGACGTGCTGCTGTGCTCCCAGCGATCGAACGAAGAAGAAAACCGTGTGCAGCATGAATAAAGAGGGAAACAGAGGGACAAATTTATTTGTACAAATTGGATTGGATGAATTGAAAATGAGGGAGCCGTCTGTGGTTAAGATGAGGAACTGAGAAGAAAGCAAAGACAGAGCTACTGATGCTCTGTTGCTGCCACGGTTGTTAATGTTGTTGTGGCCATCGGAACTGCTACCTTGAGCAAACCGAACGAAGGAGAAGTCGAACAGAGGAAAGGGTGCACTGAATTCCGAGAAGATGGGGAGCTGCATGGCGTAGGTCATCTGGAAGAATGGTTGTTGCAGACGATCCATGGTGTGCGAAGAAGACGCGGTGAGGAAACCAGCAATAGCCGGTTGTGTAGTCTGGTTGGAACGAGAGTGAAACGAAGAAAGGAGCACAGCAGCTCACGGCTGCTGCTGCTGTTAGTGCGTGAAAACAGGGACGACCGAACAGGGGAAATGAAAGGAAGGAGACAATGCGTTGCTGGGCTGCTGTTATGGCTGTCGAACGAAGAAATCAGAGTTGCAGCTGCCTGGTTCGTGCATCACAACGGAGGAGTAGCTCAAGCAGTTGCTGTTTCTACTGCCGGACGAAAGGAAGAAGAAGACCAGCATTGCTGGTTGCAGTCGTTGCTGCAATGAAAACAGTGAACAGAGGAGAACCAAGGAGGCAGGTTGCTGCTGCTCTGGTTTGAAGTTGAATTGAGAGCACCAAGCCGATAGCAGAATTCTGTTTGGGAGATTGAAACAGAGCATGGCTAAGGCGGTATAGAAGAAGGTAGAAGGAGGCCGTGTAGCTGCTGCTGCTTTGGGTGCGTGAAGAACAGAGCAGGGTGTTCGTTGTTGATACTGTAATGGCCACTGCTGATGTTGTCCGGGTGTCGTTCTGCTGCAGCTACTGTGGGAAGACGATCAAGAATGGGAAACAGAGCAAGGCGCTCTGTTACGTTTGCTGCCACTGTTTTTGTTGCTTTCTGCGGCTGAATGAAGAAGAGATTGGTGGTGGTTGACCGAAATATAGGTAAGAAATATACATGAATTTCGAATTTTGGAATTTAAATATATTTAGAAATAACAAAAAAAAAATAGAGACTCTTAAGATGGATTAAGTTATATCATAAGATTTGTGCATAAATTAAAAAATTAGGTTAGTAATAAATTAAATTGTGTATGAGCATTGATAAATTGGAATTAGGAATTAGAAGATACTAAAATCAATTAATAAAGGTATTTTAATGACCTAAAAGTAAGTTAGAAAATTCAAAGACTTGATTGATAAAATTTTAGTAGTTTTAGACAGAAAAGGAAATTAGTGTAACAAATCTCCTCGTTATAATTTGAATTGAAACCATAGAAAATTCAAATAAAATAATTTGGATTAATTAGAATAATAAAGTTTCATGATATGATGCTAAGGCTTAGGAAATAAATGAATAAATTAATGTATCTTCATTTGTTTAAATATTTAAAACAAGTAGTTAAAAAAATTAGGAACTATTTATTCAAGTACTAAATTATTAACGTAGATAAATATTAAATTGAAAAAAAAATAACTAAATAACAATTATTCAAATTAGCACTATAAGTGATCTCGCTAAAATCTTAGGAGTAGAATGAGACTAAAGGTTCGTCAAATTGAAGTCTTATTTTGTTCGTAATTATTATAAATAATAACTTAATTATAATAAAAAGAATTAGGGATTATAGAACATTCAAATTGTAAAGATACAAAAGATTATTAGAAATGTGTCAAATTCCTGATGAACATTAGTAGTAAGAAAAATAATAGAAATGCTAATCGAGAAATTATGCGTCATAATTATTTTGCAGATAAAAAGGTTCTAAGACGATCTCTAGCGACGAAAGGGCTAGGACATCGGCAAGACCAGGTGGGCGTGATTTTCTCTCACATGTATTATGCGGATTTAAAATTCAAGACATTTATTTGAATAGATTATAGGTTGTTAATGTTTTAGAAAAGATTGATTTGAATTGTTGGTATTGTTGGATGATGTGTGATGATTGGTTTCTAAATCTTGACATGCCTGAATGTGAAATTATGCTTTTAGATTTTATTGTTTAATCAATTATCGAACTCTGTGAATGTCTAGCATTAGTACATGTGTTTTGCCATGATATGAATGATGTTTGGGTGTGATTGAATCAATTGTATGAAACTAAAAGAAGACAAAGGTTTATTAAGAATCCACGTATCGGTGCGATTGACGTGCCGAAAGGCGGATCGTAGGTATTTCTGCCCCGGAGCTGCTTATATCAGCTCGAAGTCTTTGGGAGATTACACGACTCCATAGTGAGTTTCTCTCTCTCAGGCTGTGATACTGAGACATGATTGATTTTAGATGGTACCATCTGAGGCCTCTATGATTATGATTGAATTTGTCGAGACCCCTTCCCTAGGATGAAGGGCGAACCGACCGGCACAGTGTCCCAACAAACCGGCTCGCAAGTCGAGCTTGCCAAGACACTGTTAAGCCTCATTCATACTACCTACATCACACACTATCAGAGTAATCATAAGTAATGCAGAAGAATTTAACATATGAACACCAATAAGAACTTTATATTTCCAAAACGGGTCATTACACATGTGTAGCAACGGGAGAGACTTTTCATTATATACAGGCTATCCTCACCCCTATACATGGTTCCACCTCTTAAAACATAATAACAAAAAGGAAAATACAAGAAATCCTACCCAAAAGAGTAAGAGAGGGCAATCCTACGCGATGAACACTCCCTTGCCCTTATCCGCGGCTGAAGAACCTGAAATGTCAGAGTAGTGAGCCTAATTGTCCACGGTGGCTCAGTGAGTAATGCAGTCTAATTCAAACTTAAAACAAGTATTCCACAGTTAAAACATGTGCCATGGATGGATGAACAATAGCATTATGCAAATGAATGCAACAGTAAACACAATTCAAAATCATAATGCAGTCGTGCACCTTCGTTAAAAACAATTAAACAATGAAAACATTCGCCGAGGCTAACAAGCTCTCCGAGGCGATTAAAAACACTTGAGTAGGAGAAACCTGACGGTTAGGTGTAGAGGTGACGACCCAAATCTGGGCCCACAGAACCCCCCTTAGGGCACTCTGTGCTAGGTGGTCACTCGATGCTCTATGGGAGCCCAAT
>JAJIYU010003574.1:0-26347 GCA_030144865.1 Tinospora cordifolia
CGGTAACATATTTTAACTTTTGATTTTAAATTCTAGCTAGTTGGAAATAAAAATTATTACTTATCTATGATTTTAGATAAGCAAAATGAAAATTAAAAATATGAAGCTTTAGTAATTAAACATATGGAAACTGAAGCTTTGTTAGATATTTTTTATGCTAGAATTACTATTTTAATTCATGTGAGTTGTTGAATAGATATTAGAATACAAATATCGAAGTCCATTGAAGTTTAAAAAATTTGGAGATAAAAAATTAAAAACTTTATTTGAAAATTGGATGCAAATAATAAATATCAAAATTATTTTTATTCAAATAGAAACTTATTTAATCAACTAAGAAAAGAAAAAAAAAACCTAAAGAGAAAGTTATTTTATTTTGAGACTTAGAATCTAAGAATTTGTGATGGAAAGAATATAATTTGGAAATAAATAAACTTTCATGAGGTGAATAGATTTTTTTAAGGAATCTGACTTAGGGATTTCATATAAGGAATTAGTAACTTGAGAGTTAGTTCAAAAATTAAGACACAAAATCTTATTTTAAGTAAAATAAGATTTATTGAAAATAAATTATTTAATTATAGAACAGAGATTTAAGTTTTAGTGTTTTTATTAGTTCGATTCTAAATAAATTTGTTTAGGAGTTAATAAATCATAGAAACTTGAAAATTTATTATTAGGGTTTTATTTTAGATTAAAAGTCTAAATTAGTAAGAGTAGGATTTTTTCTAAAATCTAGGTATAAAAATATTTTGAACATAAAATTGGAAAAACACTAAAGACTTAGACCATAAATGGAAATAACTCTGAATTTGACGAACTCAATATTCAGATTTTTATGATCAATCTAGAAACTATTTAGGTTTAGAAATAACTTTAAATGAGATTCAATATAAATCAAGAACTTAGAAAGTTATTATTTATCTTTTAAATTTCAGATTTTGCAATTCTATAGTATCGCATTATTCGAAGGAAAGCAGGGAGCCTTGAAGATCGACGAAATTAGGTGGGCGTGATTTCCTTCCTCATCTGTATTATATGGATTTAATATTCAAAGCATTTGATTGAATAGTTCTAGAATTATTAGAATTTTGTTATAAAATTGATTGAACTTGTTTGGCGTCCTTGGAGGATGATGTGATGATTTATTTAAATTGTGCCTTGTTCATTTATAGTATGGATTAATAGGAAATCATGCTGTTAGACTTCATTATTTACGCATGTGAATAGCCTGTATTCTTTAATTTATTTTCTATGATATACATGATGATTGGCATGAATGAAATTATTTGTGAAACTAAATTAAGAAGATGGTTTATTAAGAATCCACGTACCGGTACGATTGACGAGCCTGAAGCGGATCGACGTGGCATCTCTTATATGTCACTGCTTGAGATCGTCAAGCCACAAGGCAAATCGTAGGTATTCCCAACCAGAGCTAACCATGATAGCTCGAAGTCTTTGGGAGACAGTACGATTCATGATAAGTACACTCTCTTAAGTTGTGAGAGTGATGACATGACTGATTTTAGACAGTTATCAGAACCCTCTAAGATTTGATTGGATCAAAGGGAATACCGAGAGGCATCTCAACCCTCTTTCGGTCTTAAAGTCCGACTAAAACAAATGAATGTTTGAACGCCTAAGTTTCAAAGTGTTTGTAATGTTTTGGATTGGGTCTATATAATGCATGTGATGTGTAGGATCGATTCATTGAGCTTTCGAGCTCACTCCCATTTCTATCTTTCAGGTTCACATGGACTTAGAATGCTGTAGTTTACATCGGAAAACTGACACTTTGATTGGACACCTCACGGGGAGGTCGTCCAGGATAGGTGACTTGAAGGTTAAGTTTTATGTATTTTACTGAGTTGTTTTTATATAATCTCGTTGGTTTTAACTTAACCGTTTTTTCTTTAAATGACTTTATTTGTTTAATGATTTTTGGTTTGAACGAATAACTTTAAGGATTTTCGCTGCATTATCGATAAACTGTATTAGTTATAAACTGTATTAGTTAATCCAGGGAACGATTTGAAGAGCCTTTTGATGTTTTATTTTGATAAACGATTACCAGATATTGACTTAAGAACAAACATATGATGAGGTTAATTTTGAAGAAAATATTTTGATAGAATGAAAATTTCAAGTAGCATCTCGATTTTCAACGGGCGACGATCCACACGTGAGGAAAAACGTGAACGGAGGTCTGGCCAAAAATTGGGGTGTTACACGAACTCATCCCACTTTCTTTTACAGGTACTCGCAGAGGTGGAGTACACTAGTTGACTCGTTGATTCAGGGATTGTTAGGTGATCTCGCTGGGAGATTGTTATCGGACTTGTATTCTTGTTTTTTGTCTCAATTTTCACAAATCATGTATATATTTCGAACAGGCCATGTGGCCAATTATTTTCTTTTGGGACTGTTGTATATTTTAAAATGTTGTTTAGAACTTCAGCTCTTTGAGCCAATTTTGAGATGTATTTTGAGATAATGCCTTCAGAGGCACATGACATGTATACTATCAGCCATATTTGAAACCCTACTATATTGGTTGATGATTTTGATGGTTTTGTTGCTGTATCTTGATTTATTGTAAATATTCTTATGAAAATTGTGGTGACATGTTTTGATATAATGTACTGTTAGTGAACAGTTGTAGCAAATGATTATATATATATTAATCCACTAAGTCTAGTGGTAAGGAGAGGCACAAATTGTACGAATTTTAAAAATGGTTAGTGATGACCCCGGTCTCCGACGTCTGAGGATTGATGTGATTTGTCCCTATAACACCCCGGAACCTTGCGAGCGTGTCACGTCGCAAGCAAATAATCAGATAAATAAAATAAAACATTCTTTAGTAAATAAATAGCAAAAAATAAAAAATAAGAAATGACGATTATTAATCATATGCTAAGGAATCATAGCTTGAAAACTGAATGAAAATTTTGCGATGCTTGTGAATACAACGATAAAAGAATTATGAAATAAATAAATAACGAGAGAGGAAAAAAATGGAACAAATGATAATAATAATAACAAAAATAAAATGGTATTGCTAATATACAAACTTATAATAAAGCCTACATATATAATATTTAAATGAATAAGGAGTTAGATTATAAACGTCTGAATATAAGTATATAGTAAAGTTTAATGTGATTAAGAAAAAAATAAAATAAAATAAATACACAGATATATGCATGTAATTAGAAGTGTAACGAAACTGGTGGAAGGCGGTAGAAAGGGGGGTCTGTTTGGCTTGAGAGGGAAGCCGTCCGGTGGTGAGCTAATACAATAAACCGAGAAGGGACGTGGAGTTGCAGTAACCAAAGAAGAAGGAGGAGCCGAAGAAGAAGAAGATGCTGCAGCAAGCAGAAGAAAGATGAAGAAAAGTAGTGGCAACAGAACGAAGAGGGAAGGGTGCAGCTGTGATGCCGCCACTGCTGCTGCCACTGCAGCTGCAAAATGAATGAGGAAGGTTATGCAGAGATGATAAACAGAAAACATAGGAATGTAGCAGCTATTTTTGGTTCAATCATCTGGTTCACAGTTGTCAAAACAGAAGAATGGACTGTTGTGGGTGCGTAAATTTGGTTAGTGAGCTGTTGGAAACAGAAATGAAGAACTGTGTTTGCTAGAAAGTCTCCAACGTTCTAGCTCGGCCGACTGCTGGAAATAGGGAAAAAAGAAGATGAACAAGAAGCATGAACAGAGCATGCTCCGTTTTTTAGGACTAGCAAGAAAAAAAAATGGTTGAGTTTGATTGGTGAGTTTAGGGTGACGATGGAAGGGAGAAAAGGAAAAATCAAGGATCTGATTTGGGCGACGGGGAGCAGAAAATTCTAACATTTTTGTGTTGTGCATGAGAGGCAGAGGAAGGAGAAAAGAGAATGCGACGGATGACACGCACAAATCAGAGGGGAAGCTGGTCGTGAATGGGGCTTTGGGTGTGTTCGGCCACGGCAGAGCGAGATGGAAAGGTTGTGAGCTGAGGATCAGATTTCTCTAGTTGGTGTGGGAATTGGAGAACGTAAATAGCAAACCAGATTTTGATGTTGTTGTAAGGGGCTGCAGCAGTTGAGGTTTTGACTTGAATATGTGGGTATGAGGTGGTAGCCAACGGTGAAGAAGAAGAATATAGTGCAGCAATAGGGGGTAGATTGTGAGTGTTGCTGGTTGCTATCCAATCTCTGCACGAAGAAGAGAAAAAATGAAGATGAACAGAGGTTTGCTGCAAGCTGGTGCGTTATTTGTTTAGGGCAGCTGGTGCATGTTTGGTTTGAAGAAGTGGATGACTAATTGGACGTGAAAGAGGAGAGAAATTCCAACTATGAGCTTGTGCATTGGAGTCCAAACGAAGAAGATGAACATATGCAAATGGTCCATGAACTGTTGGAAACGGAAATGAGGAACATGGATTGACTAATTTTGTGATGAGGACGTTATTCGCGCGAAGACGGCGATGATCGACCTAGTTCTGGATTCCTCTATGAAAGGTATGGAAATTTAATATTATTTTACTTATTTATTCATGTTATCTTGAGATAAAGATAGTTTAGAATAAATTATTGAAATGATTTAATCTATTTTGAATATTTAGAAATTCAAAAAGAAAGTTTCATAATCTTAGAAACCTAATTTGAAAGATTTTACGGGTAGAATCCTGATTTGAGTATGAATTAATTAAGCTTAAGAATGATTCTATCAAGTGTTGAATTTCAGATTTTCCGATTTTAAAGTACCGAACGTCCCGAAGGAAAGCAAGGAAGCCTGAAGATTTGCAAAATCAGGTGGGCGTAACTTCCATGCTCATTTATATTATACGGATTTAAGATTCAAAACATTTGATTGAATAGTTCTAGGTTATTAGAAGAAATTTACTAGAAAATTGATTGAAATTGTTTGACTTCTTTGAATGATGTGTAATGTGTGATGAACTATTTAATCCATGCATAATTAGTTATGACATGATCTTGCATTTAGATTCACTCAATTATGGCATGCATGACTAGGCAAATGTGTATCTAGATCCCATTGTTTATTTATGCACCTTATCATGTGAACTTGCAAGTATAGTTTGGGTTATATGTTCTAGTGTAATTGTATGATGATTGATGTGATTGAGATCATTTGTAAAATAAAAAAATAAGACAATGGTTTATTAAGAATCCACGTACCGGTGCGATTGACGAGCCGCAAGGCAGATCGTAGGTATTTTCACCCTGAGCTGCCTACGACAGCTCGAAGTCTTTGGGAGACAATATGAGTCTAGATAAGTACCCTCACTTGGCCTATGATACTGAGATATGATTGATTTTAGATGGTACCACTTGAGGCCTCTATGATTATGATTGGATTGGATCACAGGGAATACCGAGAGACATCTCAACCCTGTTCTGGTTTTGACTTCGACCAAAATTAAATGAATGTTTGAGACGCCTAATGTTTGAGAGTGTTTGTAATGTTTTGGATTGGGTCTGTATAATGCATCTGATGTGTAGGATCAATCCACTGAGCTCTCGAGCTCACTCCCACTTTATTTTTCAGGTACATGTGGACCTAGAGTACGTAAACTATGCCAGAAGACTTGCATTCTGAATTAGACACCTCGTGGGGAGGTCGTCCGGGATAGGTGACTTGGAGGTCTTGTTTTATATATTTCACTAGTTTGTTTTAATGTATTTACGTTGGTTTTAACTTGGTCGTTTTATCTTTAAATGAGTTTAATTGTTTGACGATTTTGGTTTAAATGAATATTTTTAAAGTAAATTCTGCTGCTTTATTGATAACTCATATTAATGAACCTGGTGAATGTCTTGAGTAATTATTTTAAATTATTTTGTTTTATATGAGAAATTACCCAGAGATTTACTTGAGAATTGATCGTTATGAACTAAATTTTGAAAAAAAAAAAAGATTTTGACAGAACGAAAATTTTTAAGTAACATCTCGATTTTCATCGGGCTACTATCCACACATGAGGTAAAATGTGAATGGAGGTCCGGTCGAAAATTGGAGTGTCACAAAAATGGTGGACCATAAACCTATTATAATTTAGGGGTTAGAGAATATTAAATGGTGAGTGGTTATAAATGCATTCAAGATAATTATTTATAACACTATGCAAGTTTTTGGAAAAAAAGGGACAAAAATTTTGGAAAGGGGTTTCGACGTTCGAAAACCATTTAGAACATAATGAGCTTTGTTTTGCATTCTAGTGAATAATTTAATTGATTTGTGTTAGTATTTTTGAGATATTAAAATTTATGCTTGGATCCACAACAGATTTTGGGCATTAATACTTGTTTCAATGAGGAACGAAAGGAAAAAATTTCAGAGAAGTATAAAGATTTAATGTTTCTAATATTTGAACTAAAATTAGTTAGAGATGGATTATTTAAATTATATGCAATGTGAAGAACAATACTAGATGTTCAAGCATATTAGAAACAAAAAAAAGAAATTTTGGAAATCTTTTTGTTGTAAGTTATATGCTTTAAATTCATGTTTCATTGGAAATGATTTTTATTTATGATTATGAAATTATTAAATTGATGTGGATGATAAGTTTAGGGAGTCGCGGAGGTTCGAAGATCGAAAATAAAAATCTATTTGGGGATTTATGCGATTGTGAAACATTACAATTGTTTTAGTGAAGATAAATTATTTATTTAAGAGTTAAAAGAATTTCTTAAAAAGTTTTAGGGGTGAAATTAATTTATTTAAAATTGGAGAGGTTGGCTTGGAACTTTCTATAAAATAATTAGTAACTTAAGGTTTAATTTAGATTTTTAGATTCGAAAACCTTATTTAATAGGAATTGATCTAACTAAATATGAATGAAATACTTTTGAAAATTTATTTAGTTGATATTGGATCCTATTTTCAGATTAACTGTTTAGGAACTAAAAATCTTTACTTTGGTATTTTTGAGAAAAATATAATCCTATAAATCTTAAATCTCTGAGTTGATATTAGTGGAAATAAATTTTTTTTAGAAAAATGAGTACGAAAGCTGGGATTTGGAAGTGTAGAAATATTTTTATGTGATAGATAATGTTTCTAGAGTTAGCTCAGATTTGAGACTTAGAAGTCTTATTTTGTTCGTAATAAATTTATTTATGAAATGAGGGGATGATTACGATATGAAAAGTGATTTGATCAAAGATTGAATCTATTTGAAATCTTGATGCATATATTAAATGTCAGGCTTGTCTTATGAAAACATAAATTATTTATTTACAGTTAAAGGAACTTTTGAATAATTTTAAGCCTCAGAGTTATTTTCTTTAATTTGAAAAGGTAGTAGAGGCCTAGAGAAATTAATATATAATTTTCTAGTATAAAAAAAATTAAAGAGCGGTGAGTCTCTATGGTTGAGGAATATTAATTTGATATGAATGATTTTCTTGAGAGAGAAATATATACATATATATATATATATATATATATATATATATATATGTGTGTGTGTGTGTGTGTGTGTGTGTGTGTGTGTGTGTGTGTGTGTATTATTGGTAGAAGTTATGGAGATTTTGAGACTTAAAACTAAATAATTTTTGAGGTGGATGGAAAATAGGAAATTGGAAAGATTATATTTTTTAGAATTTAATCTTTAAGAAAATTTTAGGAATATCATATTCTTAGAAATATTTTCGTTTAGTAGTACTAATCGAAAAAATGAACTTTAGGAATTGACTAACATGATTTCAATTTGTAGATTAAAAATCAAGAGGTGGGAAAATATGTTGAAGAAGCGCAAAGGACACGGAAAAATATAATGTGGGTATGATTACTGCACTCTCTATTATTATTTAAATTTTAAGTATAAAACATGATAATTGTTTTCATTCTTGTACTTAGTATCCTACTAGGAATGTGTGAGTTGATTGCAATGGTTGCCATGATATCATAACGTCCGGTTATGTGCTTTCTAGAGATATAGATTGCTTGAATATTTATTGAATGATTTATATGATTTTAATTGCATAGGTTAATACATGTTATGCTGTTGTGGATTGAAAACCTTGTCTGTGAAACAAAAGAAGATTAAATTAAGGCAAAAGAACCACGTATCGGCGCAGTGACTGGCCTTTGGGTGTCATCTTGGGTGTCCTCAACTAGATTGGCTGCGGGTTGGGTGTCATTCAGATCTCACGCCCCTGCCAGGGTCCTGAAAGGTAATCGACCCTCGGGCGGTCCTCTGAATTTGCTCCTGGACCATGAGGGGGACACCGAGGCCACAAACCTTTTGGTCTTAACTACAACGAAAAACAATAAAGTGTTTGAAAGGCCCAAATGTAATGAAAGTGTATGCATGTTTGGTATTTTGGTTTAAATAATGCTAATGATGTGCGGTATGACCCACTGGGCTCTCGAGCTCACCCCACTTTTCTATTTCAAGTGATAGTTGACACAGTGTGAGTTGACTATCCTTAGGCGACTCTGACTTTTGATGTAACCTCACTGGAGAGGTTGTTATTACTTTCTACGCATTTCATTTTTGTACTTAAATGAACAGGGCCTATGCCCCTTTCTTTTTAGACTAATCTTTTATATGTGATTAAATATTTTGAATTTATTTTAGAGATTTTTAAATTGATTAAATTTGAAAGTGATGCTCCTCTTTTCAATTGACATTTTACTGATCAATTTTTTTACTTAGAAATTCATTTCAAAAAAAAATCATGTCTATTTTAAATTGATTTTATTATTATTTGATGGATAGAAAGAAATAGAATGTGAGATTGAATTTAGTGGCGCTCCAACTCTCGGCGGATGATGAGACGGTGACTTCACAGTCTGGTGGGCGCCCCTTGTCCGTGTGTGGCCCGAGGGAACCCGCAAGATGAACCAAGGGCCGGAGTGTTACAGTTAAGGACATATTATTGTATATAATTGCATAACATATTATTCCTTCTTCTTCATCAGTTGCTTCATTAATAGCTTTGAAATATCCTACATTGATATCTCATCTGTTGTTTTAATGTCAAGATTTTGGATGAAGGGTTGAGGGTTGGAGGATGGTCAAGTAAGATAATTGGATTAATATTTATAAGATAGATGATTAAAGATTTGTTATATGTATCATAAGACTGTATGAAAAGATTGTCATTCTAATTTTAATTTTGATATATATGACAAGAATCACAAAAAGATTTTGATTTTGATATTTATGACAACACTCATATGGGAAGATTCTTATTCTGATTTTAATTTTGATGTCTATGACAAGACTTGTATGACCAGATTCTTATTATGATATAATTTAAATGTGTATAACAAGGCTTGTATGACGAGATTTATATTCAGATTCTAATTTTGATATGTATGATGAGAATCATGACATTTTGATTTTGATTCTAATTCTCATCTTTGTAGCCTATAAATACTAAATGGGACTTACAATTTTTCTACATCTGATTTCAAGTTCATTTTCTTGCATTTGAGTATGCCTTTTTTTCGCTTAGTCTTCATCTTAGTGAAGTGTATTATAAATTTTACAAAATCCTATATTATAGAAAGATACCAATCACAAGATCAATCTTAGCCTCATGTAAAAGAACGATATAGTGACTAAAAATGAGTGGCTTGGGTCACATGTACCAACAGATCAATGGAGACTCAAATGATTACTATAACCTCTGATGTGAAAAAAATTGAATAATTGTGTTCATCAAGTTCAATATATGAGAATCTCAATGGTATTTCCACTGAAGATATTGTGAGTACTTTTTTATTCTTTTAATTTCTTTTGATTATGTGTATGAATACAATATTTAATTTCACATTTAAACTTCTATGCAATTACAACCGGTTAAAAAAAATGTTCATTCAAGATCTAAAATACAAAAAAAGAATTCAAATTTAATCATGTCTGACATATTGTTAAGAAATATGAGAAGTTTAAAGATAATAATACTAGTGGAATACATATTTTGTAACCACAAATTAATAATTTTGGTTCGTCGCAGGCAAACAATCAACCAACTCTTGATTTTGATTCTTAAGTATCTCCAAGCTTATCTTCATTTTCTCTCAACTTAAATGAAGAGAAATTTGATGTTACTTCATCTTGTCCCATTGAAATTAAAAAGGTAAAACAAAAAAGAAAAACTGACAATATTATATCATCCATGGCCAATCATGTCAAGGATAAAAATGACAAACTTTTAGAGATATTGAAAAATTCAAATGTAAATATGAAGCAAAATATAGAAATTTATGTAGCTATGCACAAAATGAGGCAAAAAAGCAAAATTTTGTTTTAAGACTTGAATTCCATTTTTGATCTGGCTATACTTGAATAAATTTAAGTCGAACAAAAAAGAATTTTACAAAAAGGGTCAAATAACAAGAACCTTCTATGGCATTAGACATGGAAACATATTTTAATTATCTTAGAGGATATGAAGCAATTTTATAAGTTTTTTCTCAATTTATAATGCATAATATGATGTACTCTCCATTTTTCAAATGCAATATCTACTTGGTAGTAGTTATACTTCTCGTTAATATAGTAAAATTAGTTATTTAATTAATATAACTTTCTAATATATGATGAATGTAAATATAAATTAATATTTTTAATAATGTAAAATTAAATTATTTTTAAATGTTTATGTAAAAGAAAAGTTAAAGTTCTATTGTTTGTTTTAAAAAATAAATAAATATTTAAAAATATTCAAGAATAAAAATACTGAAAAATATATATAAAGAAGAACTAAAAATGAAAAAGAAACAAAATGCCCCCTCCATTTCTTACAAGGTACTTGTGGGGCAATGTAACACCCCTAGAGAAATGGGGAAAATGTTTAGAAACCAACCTACTCCAAAACCTCCAACCCACACCAAAATTGTTGTGGATTAGAGATGTCCTAAAGGTGATATTAAATATCGGATAATGCGCATATACTTTGTTAATTTGGTATATCAAACTATGGAAGGAATGATTTTGTTTTCCTCTTTCTTTTTCTTTTTTTTTTCCTCTATTTTTCAAAATAAGAGCAAAAATGCCCCAATTCATTCACAATAAGAAATAGCGAACAGGATGGTATCTAGAATTCACACTAAATAACCTTCTACCAAAGTACATTCATTATCAATTTGACAACGAAAATTTATTAGCCTATGAGCTTCCAAGATCTGTACATTACAATACACCCAAATATGTACTCATAGATACAAATAAAGCAATAAGAAGAACACACAAATCTACTTTATGTTGATGAAGATGAGCTTATCCCAATGAAGATGAAGATTTCACTAATATAAGAAAAATCAATTCATTACTCGATGTCTCTTTCTATATTTTAAATTAGTTACTACCTCTCTACTTGATTATATAAAGAGTCTTACATCTAGTATTTTACTCAAAAACTAAAAAGATTCTCTTTTTGAGTCTCTTATTCTTAACGTGAAGCTAATAAAATTAAGAAAACTAGTAAAATAACTTTAAAAAATAGCAATACTCATTGAGCCCACAATGAGTATTGCTATCAACATCTCCCACTATGCCCCTCAAGGCACTCGACAGTGTGAGATATTGATCAAGTTCAAGAAATGTTCAAACTTGACTCTTGGGCTATCTTAGTCAGCATATTTATGTGATTGTCATTGGTGTTGATCTTATGTAAAGAAATCTCAAGCTCCTTAATAATCTTACAGACAAAATGGAAACGAACATCAATATGCTTAGTCTTGGCATGATCCACATGGCTCTTGCCCAATGAATGATATTATGATAGTCTTAATGGCTGGGTACGCGCTCCAAGATAATCTTCATCTCACTAATTAAACCTTTAAGCCATAAAACCTCCATTGTACCCTTTGTCACTACCATATACTCTGCCTCAATAGTAGATAAAGCAACTGTAGTCTGAAACATTCACCTCCAACTAATAGGACATCATACAAAGTAAACATATAACTTGTAGTGGAATGTCACTTGTGTAAGTTACCAACGTAATCAAAATCACATACCCACTAACAAGTGAACCTATACCATTTCCTACTCAAAAAGCAATCATATATCCGGTGTAAGTCAAAGATACCATAGTAAACATTTCATTGCTTCCCAATGATGTTTTTCAAGATCTGTCATATATATATATATATACTAACAACAATAAGTGCATTTGTATATTAACAACAATTAGTGCATGTGAAGTGTTTGGCCTAATGCACACCTATATATACATATATTAACAACGATTAGTGCATTTATATATTAACAACAATTAGTGCATGTGAAGTGTCTGGCCTAATGCACACCATAGCATAAATAAAACTACCCACTATACGAGCATATTAAGCATGACTCATATACTCACACTTCTCGTTAGTGCCTAAAGACATATCTATTGGAAATAAAAAATGAGTTGCTAATGGAGTACTCATTAGCTTAAGGTTATTTATTCCAAACCTTGAAATCACTTTCTCCAATTATTTTTCTTTACTAAGGAATTAACTTGCCCTTTTCAATTTCTCTTTGTATTTCCATCTCGACAACCTTCTTAGCTGCATCCAAATTCTTTATCTCAAACTCCTAACTTAGTTGAGATTTTAGCTTATTGATTTATTCCATACTCTTAGCGGCAATTAACATTCATCAATGTATAAGAGTAGATAAATATAAAATTCATCTAGATTTTTAATACACACCTATTGTTCGATTAGCCAGTTAAGCAATTTTCTCTATTATTCATCAGCTATCATGTTATTAATATATGTATTATGTGCTAGTGGCGGATGAAATGTATTTACCCATTTATTGAGATTACGTGGTTGCTATTGCTTTGAAATGAATAAATGATGATAGTTCTATCCATATTGCATCAGTTGCTATTTTATGACCATTTTGATCTTAATTATATATGTGATCATGGTTTATGGGCACTACTTACTCCTTGTTTAACTATGATTACAATATTTATGCTTATGCCTCATGTACTTAGTGTATTGCTAATTTTGATGCATGATATAGGTATAGTTAATTATGATTTATGTAGAAGAATTGAATCATCATAATCCAAGACACTAATATTCTTGAAATTATGTAGATCAATGTTCTCCAAAGTAACTTAGTCTATAAAATTTTAATAATGATTGAGTTGCAACAATTTATTAAAAAAGGATTATGTTGGTGTTTAGAGAGATAAACAATAATAAAACTAAAAAGCTCATTGAGTTTGTCTAACTAAACAGATTGGAGTAATTAATATATCTGTCATGATCATTATCTTTCTTCCAACAATGAAAGAAAAAACACTTTGAATGACTTATTTTTAACGGCATGTATTTAATAAAGCGATTAAAACATATCTTTAACGACGCATATAGAAAGTATGTTGTTAAAAACTACCTTAAAATTATAATAACATTTAAAATAAAATTTTACGACATATAAAACATGTCGCTAATGGATATGTTGTTTACGCAAAATAACGACATTTTGGCTAAGCAGTTCTTGATTTAAAAAAATGTGGAGTACATTTCATGGCATGCCTCAAACAATGACTTGTTGGCTAAGCCGTTGTTAATTTTTTTAAAAAATGCGAATTACATATCACAACATGTCCTAACAAGCCGTAATTTGTATATTTACAACAATTTGTCGGCTAAGGATAAGTATATTTATAATTATGTCTTGTATGATTAATTAGCTTCAATTAGTGAATAATATTTTTACTAGTGGGAGACTAGTATTAATATAATTTTGACCTAACCTAAAGGATAAATTATTTTATATGATGTTGATCCCTTTCAAAATTAATTGTTTGATGCATGTTAATTAATTCTAAAAAATTTAGTTGACTTTCTTATCAATTAAATTGTTTTCTCATATGACTTGATTATTTATTATATGTGATGCTTGTTACTTATCATTATTGATACAATTAGATCATTACCATGGGTAAAAACCTTAATTGAATCTAATTTCTCTAATTGGAAAGATGAACTATTATTTGATTTAGGGCTAACAGACTTAGAATTAGCCTTTAAGATAGCTAAACCACCTGTAACACCCCAGCTCTCGGGTCCTTCGTTTTTGTCAAGTCTGTCACGCGTGGAGAGGTGCACCATTAAATGTTGGCACACACATCATCCGTCGAGAACCGGGACGTTACGTTTCTCACATTTAGTTCATCATTTGGTAACAACTGGACATACCATAACTCATATAAATAAATAATGAAACTCTTGGAATAACACATGGAAGCATGCAACAGTCATCTAAAGTTAAATCATTAACTTCTACATTTGAAATTTAAATAAATCGTGGAACAAGTTTCCAACCGAAATGTCTAGACATGACCTATGAGGTTGAAATTTAAACCATAAAGAAAATTAGTAACTCAAAATCAATCTAGATGGCCATACACCCAGTCTAAACTAACTACCCAAAAAAAGAACTCTGATAACAACTTCTACAATGAGGTTTGTAGCTCCTATAACACTCTGTAGTACTACCAACACGAACCACCTCAAGGGTCACATGAAATGAAGATGTGGGGTGAGCTCAAGAGCCCAGTGGATCATACATAGTACATCAATAGCATTATTTAAATCAAACACTGAATATGCAAACACTTACTATTCATTATATGTTTCAAACATTTAGTTATCAACAATCGTTAATTAGACCGAAGGATCTAACCCTGATATTCTCTCATCATCATCATGTCAAAAAAGTCGAGAAAAATGCACTATATGTCAGATTCTAATGGGATAGGGGCACACCCATCATCCAACCCGGGAACTAGGGTCACACCCATAGTTTAAACATCGATAACTACGGGCAAACCCTTCGTTTCTTGTCATGAGAACATCCACAGTAATCCCTCATGGACCATTGCAATGGTACATGGTTCAACTCTAAATTTATCTTTACTTGTGTATCAACAAACATTTCATTACAAGCATGATTATCAATTTATCAATGTAATCATTCTAATCATCTCATTGATTCGTAAATAACACAATAATCATCTCATGTGATAAAGCATTGTAAACACTGAACATGGACATATGACTCATGTTATTTTAACATTCATGCATTCATGTCATTCATAAATCATATAAACACTGTAACGACCCATATTTTAGATATCGGATTAATGGATCCGACACATGTATATTCTGTACATTTTCTTGAATTTTAATGGAAATACATGAAGTTTTCTTAAATTTTTCTAATTTCGAATTTATTTATTGAAGAAAAATTAGATTAATGTGGAAAATGCAATTTTGAGGAGAAAACAAATTAAACTATGAGGGAAATGTGATTTCTTGAGAAAATGATTTTTGGGATTGATTATTAAATTTTCAGAATAATTATAAAATTTTTGAAGCAATTAATGAAATTTTTGAGATAAAAATATGATTTTGGGAGGATTGTTCAATTTTTGGAGAAAATAATCAAATAAATGATGAAATGTTGTCTAATGGGAATATTTTGATGAGAAAATGATGAGTAAATGATTTTCATAATTTTAGAGATAAAAAAAAAATATATAGAATTTTGGCGCATGGCTCATCTGACCCGTGCGGGCCCAAAACTTGGCTTGGGCCAACAGGATGGGCCTGTGGCTCATCGCAGGCCAACAAACTAGCACGGGCCTCAGCCCGCACGAACTAGCTTAGCCCACGCGCCCAACAGATGATGTCCCCTTGTTTTATATGTCATTTTGTGCTCAATTTTTTGGCAATTTTTAGCATGATTTTTGGCATTTTTCTAGGTTTTCCAACTACAAAACCATGGCTACTCGTGGTATTTGAAGTTCCTAGTTTGAGCCATCAACTCATATCTCCTAATGTGGCCAATGGGTAGTGCTAATTGGGCATCTTGCATGGAAACTTGAGGGCCACGAGGATGGCCACGTGTCATCCTATTTTGCCATGCAAGCACCCCCTTCATGCAACAAAAAACCACTCTTGAGCAAAAATCCAGATTTTCCAGTTGTTGTAGCCCATATTCATGAGCTCGTATCTCCCTCATTTCTCAACCAAGTTCACTGAAACTTGGCTCAAGCTCTTGTAACCTTCTCAAAGAACCCCCAAGCCTGTTACAAAAGTACATAGCCATTTGAGACGAAAACAACCAAGAAGAGGTATTGTTCACCACGTTCAAGCCCGAAAATTTGAGACCATGTGCTGATCCAATTTTCAAGCAATTGCTTCAAGATCCATCCAAGGTCCATTTTGGAGGTAAGATCACTCATTTTCTTCCTTTCCATGTGTACTTCAACCTCCAATTGATAGAAGATGAAAAACGAAACCTTACACATGTTTTCTGAGCTGATAAAGTTGGTTACCTATTGACTGTTACAGCAGTGTGACAAATACTGTGTTGGAGCGACTTTAAGGGGCTCACACCTAAACCATTCCAGGTTCATCTTTGAGGTAAGACCCTTTATTTTACCCCTTGTTACATGTATTCAAATGTCTAAGTGATGGAAACCAGATACTATAACTTTAAATACATTTTATAACTCACTGACGTTGACTGTTTGATTCACTATTACGATAGTGCCAATAGAAATCAGGCATTGAGACCAGATTTGGGGCTGTATTTGGAGCACCTAAAGACATCCGCTTGGACTAAAACCAGAAACATTTTAAACCTCATATAGAGGCTATAGAAAGGTATAAATCTCAAAACATAAGCCTTTGTACTCGTGGTTTTGTATGTATGCCAAAATGTCATGTTAGCTAAAAGTTTAACACTTAGAAAAATTTTCTGAGTTTTAGAATACATGTGAAGTGCTTGGTGAAACATTTGAGCATGGTTTTGGGCTTATATGCTTACTGTTTCGAAGGGTTCTTGATAAGGAATTGTTCTGTGACCTACATGCTTGTAATATGTACGAGAAATGGCCCTTAGGTTAGAGGTTTGAAGAAATAAATAAACACATGAAAGAATGATAGGAAACATGAACCCATAAATTCTTGTGATTCGGCTGAAAATTCTGAGAATCAATTACATGACGAAACCTCAGTGGCTTGAGTTAAAATTTGGTGGTGAGGTTCCTGAATACGTCCAGAATATGTATACCAAATTTAAGAGCATTCTGATATGGATAAGTAGGTCAATTTATGCAAAAAGTCACTACCTATCACATAAAATCTAAGAATATACAAACCCTGATACCTTAATTAAAAACACTACCAAATGAAGTTCTAAAATCATGATCTAAAATTTTTGGAAAGATTTAAGGAGTCTAGAACAGATCTAGAAAATTTGGCGCAAATTTGATATACGGATTGGCTAAAGAAAAATCTAAAAAATTGTTGCACAAATAGGGCCTCAAGCTAAGGATATGACTAAGTGTTAAAAATTGGGGATTTTGACCAATTTTGACCTAATTGACCCAATGTTGACTGAAGTTGACCATTTTTGAATCTACTGACCAGCTAGGTCAGCAAGTGATGGGTATGACTAGGGTTGACCAAGGTTAATTGGGGTTGACCAAGTTCACTTAGTGACTTAAGGTGGGTTGAATGTCCCATTTAAGTATGATTAACCATCTTCAATTCATTGACCACCATAGTCAAGGTGCGCATAGCATAGATTGACTACGACCAGAGGCAGTTGGGCTGAGCCAAACTTGATCCAGTTGTTCGAGTTGACCCCATAGCCTAGATTTGACTGTGTTGACCAAGATGGGTTGAATTAGCATAGATAGACCGCCCTTGACCATGTCAATCCATTGATTGACCAAGGATATAGAGTTGGAGTTCAGCCAAGTCTCATGTCAATATTAAGAAGCTACGTCGATTTCGCAGGGCCAAGCGTTAGTGGGATGCGACCGGTCGTGAGAGAAGCGCTGGGAGCGGAGCATCCTGGTAAATAGTGTTTTCTAACTTATTCCTTAAAGCTTGTTATTCTGTTCTATTATGAAAAAATGTTACATATTATGATAAATCTACATCCTTTAAATGATTTTTAAATGAAAAAGTGCACCGAATCTCGAGTTTCGATGGTACGGGGTTAGGGTATTAGATCTACATCTAGTTGAACATGTGGGACATGAAGCCACCGTACTTGGGGTGCAAGTTGTGCCAATCTCTCATTTGGCCCAGAGAGTGACCATCTAGCACAGAGTGCCTTGATCGGGGGTTCTGTGGGCCCACGGATGATAGCAACGACAATAATTTTTAATTTGGGTCGTCACGATATGCCTAACTGTCTGCAACCTGCTCGAGTGGATTTTCGGTCGCCTTGGAAGCTAGTGAGAACCTCAATGAATGTTTTCACTATTTAACTATTTTCAAATGAAGGTGCACGACTGCATTATGTATTTAAACTGTATTCACTACTACATTCACTCACATAATGTTATTGTTCATGCATTCATGGCATTGTTTTTTATGGAATTCTTGTTTTAAGTTATAAATTAGATTGCATTACTCACTGAGCTGCCGTGAAAAATTAGGTTCATTACTCTAACTTTTCAGTTCCTTCTGTTGTGGATAAGGGCAAGGGGGTGGTTATCGTGTAGAGTTGCACCCTCTTATACATTTTGGTAGGTTTCTTCATATCGTTTATTGCTTTGAAGGTTAGAACGATGTATAAGGATGAGGAAAGCTTTGTACATATTGGATTTAGGTACTCTCGCTGCTACTCATACTTGTGATGATTGTGATAACCTATTTTAATAAGATTTTAAATCTTACTAGTGTTTATGTGTTTAAACTTCTTCTGCACCCCTATGATTACTCTGATAGTGTGCGGTGTGGTGTTGAATAGTGAGGCTTAACAGTGTTTTGGCAAGCTCGACTTGTGGGCGGGTTTGTCGACATACTGTGCCAGTTGGTTCATCCTTCGCCATAGGGAAGGGGTTTCGACAAACACATCCTAACCTGCTTCTAGGAATTCAAATAATGTAAACATCACATATTCAGTATTAAAATTCAAATAATACTAGGGAGTAAGGTAATCATTTCCACCTTAGTATTTCTTTTCCTTTGTGCCTTTGCTCCTCGATAAGATTTTAAATACTAAGATAATGCGAGTCTAAGACATTCATTACATGTTAAAAATCATGGATTCATGTCCCTACATAGAAATCACATCGTGTACACAAGGTCAGAATGAAAAATGAAAAACAGGATGAACATCAGGTAGCATTATCGTGGTCACCAAATTCGACGACATGTGTTACCATAGTTAGTTACCACAGTAACTAAGAGGGGGTTGTGCGTGTAATGTTTTCGTGTGCATTGTCTTGCTTGTACTTTTTCCATATGTTTAATACTCAAATACATGCACATTAAGCCTAAAATACACATCAACTAAAAGAAGTTTTTATACCTTAGGGTTCTTCGCGTTTCCTCTTTGTTTCTCACCAAAACAAGGTCTTGCAGCCCTTAAATTACTTAGGCTTCAAAGAATAACATATTGATACTTAGGAAAATGTTTTACAATGGTAAGAACTCAAGATTTCGAGTGGGTTTCATGGTTTTACCTGAGTACATGATGTTTGGAGCAACACTTCCATGGATCTTCTTCTTGGTGAAGCTTGTTCTTCATAGATCTAAGTTTACAAACCCATAGAGAGGGGTTTGAATGAATAGAAATCAATCTAGAATGACAGGGGAAGGAAAGAAATTTTGATTATTAGCGGCTAGTATCGATGTTTGAGAGTAGGTGTGCAAATGTAGGGTAAAAATGATGATTAGAGTTTGTTGGCGCCCTGTTTATACATATATAATTCACATATTACCGTGGTAATTCGAACGATTACTGCGTTAACCAGAACCCTAGTTTTTTCTACGTTTTAGTCGGATTACCGCGATAATCACACGAATGATAGCGGTAACCAAAACGTTGTGATTTTGATTTTTTTCTGGGTTTTAGTCTAATTACCGCAGTAATTCTATGAATGACTACAGTAACCAGTAGATGGTTACTATGCAAAATTCTATGCTTCACTTCCGTTTGCCAATTTTTTGTGCAATGATTCAACATCTATTAAACCATATTTTCATGAGTTTTCCAAGGTCTATTGTGCTTAAATTATTTTTATTTAAATTTACCAAACTCTATAAATTTTTGGGGTATTACACCACCTCAACCTACTATTACTACTGGTCCATAAATTAAAAGAAAATGGGAACAATGGGAGAAATATAACCATTTAAGTTTAATGTACATAAATAGTAATATTCCCAATTACATTAGAGGAGTCATCCAAATGTTCCATTAGCTAAGGAATACCTTAAAGCCTTAAAGGAGCACTTTATTGTTTTCACCAAATCAATGGCTAGCACTTTCATGACACAATTAGTAACCATAGCTTATGATGGACTTAGTGGGTTTAGAGACCATATCATGAAAATGACTCACATTGCAAGTAAGTTAAAGAATTTAGAAATGGAAGTTGATGATTGTTTTTTATCTATTTCATCATAAACTCTCTTCTTATACGATTTAATGTTTTTAGAACAACTTATAATGTGCAAAAATAGAATTGGAAGCTAGTAGAATTAATTAGTATGTGTGCTCAAGAAGAAGAATGATTCAAGTTGAGTAAGTTCACTTCTACATTTTTTAGGTTCTCTTCAATTCATGTGTGAATGGCAGTTCTTAGATGAAAGAAAAAAAGAACAAGAGACTTAGAACCTCTAACAATGACACAAAGGCCAAACTGCATCTAAATCCAGTTAAGTACATAAGCCAAGTGGGAAAGTGTGAGTACAATGTTTCTTTCGTAAGAAGCGATGCCACCTCAAAAACAAGTACTTTGGCTGTAAAGTTTGGTTAGCAAAGAAAGGTGGCACCCATTGTCTAGTATGTTTAGAGTCTAATTTAGCCATTGTCCCTCCAAATACCTGGTAGATTAATTCGTGAGCCATAATCATACTTGCAACTTTACACAAGCGTTCAGAAGGAGTAGAAAGGTCAATTCCTACTAAAGGATGCTCACAATGAGTAATCAGGTTGAAGCTCTAGTTTGAGTTATTGGCATTATTTGACTGGTCTTAGATAGTGGTCTTACACTTGGTTTAGATGATGTATTATTTGTTCCTTTTATGTCTAGAAATCTTATTTTTATCACCAAACTTGATAAGCTGATCTATGAGTTTTGATATTGTAATTGTATTCTTTCATTATTTCATAATTCTCAGTATATTGGTTTCGGCCCCTCACGAGATGACCTTTATACATTACACCTTGATCTTTTCATTTCTTAATCTCTTTTATCTTTGCATGTTACTACAAAATAGAATTTTCTTGATTTAAATCCTTCAATGTTGTGGCATAAATGTTTAGGCCACATTTCTAGATCAAGATTAAAAAGGGTGGTCAGAGACAGAGTCTTGAACACATTAGATTTTTTTTAAAAAAAACTTTGGTTTCTGCACTAGTCATGCAAACAAAAATTGCTTAGTTTAGGAATAAGGGTGCTACTAGGAGTACTAAGCTTTTAGCTTTAATTCATATTGACATTTTGTAGCCCATTTCCTACCACTACCATTAGTGGTAAAAGGTATTTCATAACATTTATTAATGATTATTCTCAGTAGGGATATGTATATTTGATTGGCGAAAAAGTAGAAGCATTGGATTTAAAATTTATAAAACAAAAGTTGAGTGTCAGCTTGACAAGAAAATTAAGGTTGTATGATTTAATCAGGTAAATACTACAAAAGGTACAATCAAACAAGTCGTAATCCAGGGCCATTTGTTAAATATCTATAAGAGTTGGTATAGTAGCACAATATACTATGCCAAGGACCCTTGAGTAAAATGGGGTTGATGAATAAAGAAATCACACTCTTATGGATACGATTAAGCCTATGATTAGTCATTCTAATTTTTCTGAATTCTTGTAGGCTCAAGCCTTAAGAACTGCTGCATATATTCTACATAAAGTGCCTTCAAAGGCAGTTGCCAATACACTTTTTGAATTAGGTAGAAAACCTAGTCTAAATCAGTTGCATGTTTGAGATTGTGTCACATAAGCTAAATTTATAACCCACATAAAAGAAACCTTAGTTCTAAAATAGTTACTTGTTTGTTGGATATCCAAAAAGGTCTAAAGGTTATATATTCTATTGTCCATTTAATATTACCAAATTGATTGAAACTTTAAATGCTAGATTTATTGAGGATGATTTACGTACTGTAGGTAAGAAGCCCGGAGGATGGTGTTTGAGAATGACCATTTATTGGATTACTTCTTCAAAATAAAATTTCTTTTTTAGTTATTACCATGCAAGATATTGAAGAAGTCACCAAGAGTTTGATGTGCACACATCTCATCTGGAAACTTTAATAAATAATATCCTGATAGAATCACATGCTAATATGCCATTAAGGAGATCATAGAGAGAAAGGAGACATGCTATACTAGATGACTATGTAGTTTATATACAAGAACGTGATTTTGATACAAGAGACAAAAGTGACCTAATGTTATTTTTTGAAGCCAAAAATAGTACTCATGCTCCTAAATGGTTATATTTAATGAAATTTGAGTTAAACTCTATGTATAAAAATGAAGTTCGAGATTTAGTTGACTTACCCAAAAGAGCAAAACCCATTGGCTGCGAGTGGGTATTTAAAACTAAAAGAGACTCCAAAGGTAAAGTTGAAAGATCTAAAGCTAGATCGATTGCTAAGGGTTTTACTCAACGACTAGACATTAATTATAAAGAAACATTTTATCCTATTTCGAAGAGAGTTCCTTTAGGATTATAATTGCATTGGTAGCTCATTTTAATATAGAATTGCGTCAAATGGATATAACTATTGCATTTCTAAATGGTCCTTTATTTGAAGATGTTTTGTAGTATCATGAAAAATTCTCAAAATATTAAGATTATAGAAATGAGTTCATTAAATAGTGAAAATACATTAAATACTAAGGTTAGAACGGTAAAATTTTACATTTTAGGGGTAGAATGGTAAATTCACATGAAAAGTAAAAAAAAATTATCATTATCTTAATTATCTTATAAGTAATTCTATAAAAATAAAATATATTAAAATATGAGTAGCGGAATAAGGTGGGGGATATATTAAAATATAAGTAGTAGGATGGTGAGATATATTAAAATATGAATAGTAGAATAAGTTGATTGACTAAGACTACCTATAAATAGCACCCTTCTCTTCCCCTCAAACCATTCCATCTCATTCTTCTCTTCTTCATTTTCAAGAGAAAGAGAGTCTCATCATTCTTCTCTTCTTCATTTTTCTTTTTAGTTCTCTTCTAACTCAAGAGAAAAAAAAGTCTCCTTGCTCTTTCCTTAAGTAAAGAAAAAACGTTGAAGACTTGAGAAGGCTCAGAATATTAATATCAGATGGATTCAAGCGTCAAAGGTGGAGATGACTACCCTAAACTCTTTAGTATTATTTTGGTTTGAATAAGAAATATAATTAAATGTTTAATTGCATTGATTGTTTAGAAGTATACTAGGGATGTGTTTGACACCCATGAGTGTTTGATTGTCCTTAAATGATGTAGATAGCATGTTGTACTATCCATGAATATTAATACATGCCATGTATATCATGTGAAGAATAACATAACTAATATGATCATAAGCATGATGTGTTGTTAATTTATATCTATTGTCTTTTTATATTTGGATATAGAAATTGTGAATATGCTTGTGGTCATTAATTAAAGATGATTAAGAAATTTAAGCACATACTAGCATTGTGATGGAGATACTATGGCAGTAGTTTGGCATCATTGTGGGTGTTCCCAACCCAAGGTAGGTCTTGATGCTATTAAGGTCGTAATAAGATGGCATTGAGACTCAAGTTGAGACTTCACTCCTGAGTTAGGGTTCCGAATAGGTAACATGCCTTTTGGCGTTACTTTCGATATTTTGAACCTAATGGGGAATACCGATGAGATTCCTTTTAGTCTTAATGTCAACCTAAACAATCAAACCGTATGAAACGCCTAATGTATGATAAGTGTTTGCATGTTTCATGTTTTGACTATTATAATGCTTAAGATGTTTTGTATATGATCTACTGGGCTCTCGAGCTCACCCCGCTCACTCTTTTTCAGGGAACCACTGAAGATACTTGTGCTGATAAGTAATATGAAAATAATTATCAGTAGTAGTAAACCTCTCGGTTGCAGTTGCTATAAGAAATGAACTTTATTTTCTACTTTTCGGTTGTAGGGCATGTGACTCACCATGTTTAGCACTAGGTCGGCCACTAGGCTAGATATTAGTTGTTGAAACTCAGTTATGGGGCCCACAAATTTGTTCCCAATTTTAATATTAAATCAAAGCTTTCTTTTTAATTATTATTTGATCCCAATGTTATTATTAATCTATTTCAAAGCCAATTTATTTATACATTTTTTGTATTTTGGGATATGCCTTGGTGTAACCAGGAAATGAGAATGATTGATGTGAGAAATAATAATATCCAAATTCTTGAATAGAAAGTAGGAGTGACTGCATATGTAATACCCCGTAACTTTATGATTATACTACGTTGCGAGTGGGCATAAAATAAAACAAAATAATAATAATAATAATAATAATAATAATAATAATAATAATAATAATAATAATAATAAAGGAATAAAGCTATGTTTTATAGTTATATAGATAGGTAAAATAAATATTTTGATGTTTCTTATGAACAGTGTAACACAAAAATAATGTCGGTGTTGATGTTGAAATAAGGTCAAGAATTTAAAATTTAAAATTAGAAATTTATCAAAAATATGAATATGTGTATAATTAGATAAGTAAATGAACATCCAACGTTAGTTTGAAAAATGAAATAAAGTGTCAAAAATTTCTTGGTAAATGAAACTTTAATAAAGAAAGAAAAGTTGATTGGTGAAAAAAAAATAGGAATTTGGAATATAGAACAAATTAAAGCTTGAGAAAATATCCATACATGGAATGAAAGGATTTAAAGGGATTAAATAAGGAAAATGATATCAGTAAAATATATAAACTTATTACCATATTTTAAGGTTTCAAAATAAATTATAATGTTTAGTTAGAAAAAAAAAAAAAAAAGAAATTGAAATCTGAAGAAAGAACCGAAATTATCTAGTTTGGGCGGTGAAAAGAAGAAAATGAAAGAAGAATTCTGGAAACTCATGCGATGCAGCAGAATTTTCTGGTGGGCGGCACATGAAGAAGAACCGAGAAGAGAGGCTGAAGGAGAAGTTGGAGGCTGCTGCTTCTCCGTTGAAGAAGAAGAACCAAGAAGAACAGAGCAAGAAAGAAGAATGAGCAGCAACCGAAGGAGAAGAAGAATGCTCTGGTTTCTGGTTGCTACAGTTGGGGAAACAGAATCGAAGAAGTAGAGGAGCACAAATGGTGCTGCGTCTTTGGTTTTGGAGATGAAGGAACAGGTTGCTACAGACTGTGAAGAAAAACAGAGAACGGAATGGAATGAAGAAGGAGCTGATGGTGGTGCGGTGTGACGAACAGAGGGAGGAAGGAAAACAGAGCAACGGTGCTCTGTTGCTGCTACGGCTGTTGTTGCTGCTGTTGTTGCTGCTATTACTGCGGCTACGTTGAAGAAGGATAACGAAGAAGAGGAGTTGCAGCAAAACGAATAGGGGGAAAATGCAGCTGTTGGTGCTGCTACTGCTGGTGCTGCTACCATTGTAGCTGCTGCCGCTGCCACTGCTGTCGAACGGAGAAGAAGATGAAGCGAAGAAGAAGAGCAGCTGCTGCAGCTGATTCTCGGTGCACAACTGGTCCATGAAGAGAGGAATGAAACGAAGAAGATGGGAAGCCATTGGTGTTTGTTTGGTGCGTCGAACAGAGAAGGGAAGTGGAAGCAGAACACGGCTGCTCTGTTGATGCTGCTACGGTTGGCTTGTGAAGAACAAAATGATTCGAGCAATTGATTCGTGATTTTGACAGTTGAGAGGTTAGTTGTGATTGCTGGTCAGTGATGATCAAGAACGAAAATCCATCTATGGCTAGTTTGTGAAGAGAAGAAGAACGGCTGCAAGTTCTTTTTTTACCTTCTGATTCATGGTGGGTAAAGTAGAGAAGATGAAGAACGTGTGTAACAAGTTGCATGAAGGAGAAGAGATTTGGGGCGTGTTGTTGGTCATGACGTCGAACAGAACAGAAGAAGTTGAACGTGATTTTGATGGGTTTGTAAATGGTTGGTCGTATTGTGATCTTTGATTTGGATAGGTAATTAGATCAATAACATGAAGAACGATAAAGTAACTTGGGGGTTCTAATGTGCTAATCATGATGTATGTGGGTGATTTCGGATTCATGAGCACGAGGAACAAAGAAGGAATTTTCTTGCTACCAAATGAAGCTGAAAAAGCTGGTCGTGAGTCATGTTCGAACAAAGAAGACTTGGTGG
>JAJIYU010003575.1:0-26541 GCA_030144865.1 Tinospora cordifolia
ATATATATATATATATATATATATATATATATATATATGAAATACAAATACTCTTAACTTCTCATGGTAAAGCCATTTTATTCGTATTATTAAGCCTATCCTTCAAAATCGTAGAAAAAATATTTAATTGTAATACTACAATGCTCAATTAAAATGAGTTGTTTTAACATAATAAAACTTCAATTTCACTCCATCAAAAAATAGGAAAAAATTACTTAATCAATTAAAAAACAATTACTCTAACTTTCCACATTTTAGAAATTAATAATTGCTAGATATGCACTAAAAACTGAATATCTTTTTTGTGTATTGAAAACAAAAAAAAAAAAAAAAAAAAAAAAAGATCAGTCTTATACATTAGTGATATATTTTAAAAAAGCTTTAAATAGGACAAAAAGAAAAAAGAAATGGGTAGGAAACGCTCCGACAACACGTACGAGACAATTGGAATGAACTAAGCTGTGCATGCGCCACCTGTCTAGGGGCGGCTACAGGGCGGTGTGTGGGCTCCACCACTTGTAAAGCTGGGCTGTGCAATTAAAGGCTTAGGGTTCTCCACTTTTAATTTCACAGGGTCAATCATTTGACCGATTGATTTCATCAACCGTCCGTAAAACCCACGAAAAGCACTGAATCAGTGCTTGCCACGTTCCATTTTATTCTCCTCCTAGCATCAAAGGTTATAATCCTTTAGCCAATCCAATATAGAGATGGTAACATTAACAAAAAAAAATTCATTAATTAATATTTTTGCAGCGGGTCTAACTCCCTCACCTTATGGCGATGTCACTGAAGCTAATTGAATAATAGCTGTTAATATTGTTTTTAGATAATAATAATAATAATCCTTGGGTTTATTAATCTTATACAAAAAAAATGATAATATACACCTAAAATAATCATAAGTTGAAGTTTTGCCACCCTGTCACATATAACATAAAAGCTAGATGCTTTGCATGTATATCGTCTCTTTGTGAAATTTTAGGAGAAAGGACCTGTATACACCAAATTACTTCCACCAATTGATGTTGCCTTTTTTTACAACACGACAGGTGTAGCCATGTACCTTCCGCCGGAATCGACATGATTAAAATGTTGATGCAGGCATCACTTTCATGATTTTTTTTTTTTTTTGTTGGTTTGTTTGTATTAGATTTTGTTTATAATCGATGGAGTGAGCAATTGAAGAAATCTGTTGCATTGCTTTAATGATAAGGATCCATCGGCATCGAAAGCAACGGAAAGATCAATGTTCGGACGAAACCCTAACCCTAAATATTGGAAAAAGCAACAAAATATAACCAAACCAAAGGGACCCACATGGTTGTATAAGATAAGAAGTAGACAAGGAGCACGGGATCACCGGATAAGAAGCTGGCACTGCATGTTAAGAGAGGCCTAACATGTTAGTATTTTCAAATAGATATCAAGTCCACGTGGCAAGTTCTTCAGGACCGCCTTACGGGTCAGAGTTTTCTTCTAGAAGATTCTATAAATCTGCAGTGATGGGTCTAAAGAGTAAAGGCTGAATAACACGAGGAATTGGGTAACGGGTCCAAAACTATCTTTAAGGAAAAAATTCCAGTCCAACAGGTTCCTAAAGAAGCTTTAAGGCCAATAAAGTTTCAAAAAAGAAAGGAGAAAGTTCATGTAGAGAAGAAAATGGTGCAACACAAGACAAGGGCATGCACCAAAAGGGACCATCTAAGGGCTCCACAAAGCACAACACTAGAGTGGGCCTAATGGCCAACAACAGAATCTACTCGGATGATAAACCCCTGTTCCCCAACAAATTGGTTTCAAAATTGAAACCAACGAAACACAGAAGCAACAGCACATAAATGATATATACATAAAGGGAAAGCAAAGGCTCTGTTAAGAACTATAGCACAAATGCACCAGAGATTAGGTGAAATTTAGATATAGGGAAGGAGAAAACAAAGAAGAATGATGATCAGATAATTATGTATGGCATGGGTGTCAGAAATTGTAGCAGGCAGGCGTGCTGAAGAGAAGGAAAACTAACCAGACAAAGTGCAAAGGCTAAGGCAGACAGACTTGAACTCTAAAACAAGCAAAGGAAATGGATTATTTCATATATCCTAATCAATTACAATGTGGCAGTTGCTATCATCAAGAAATGAAACTATACTATGCATTGCTGTTCCATAGTTTTATGCTTTTTCCAAGTGTGATGGCATTTGCCAAATGGGCCCTTGTGTCTCATAGTGAGACAATGAAGTTTAGAGACTTCTTGCTTCACAAAAGCTAGACCTTTTGATAGAGAAAGAAAATGATGACCCGTTTTTGACCTGCAATTGGAACTGCAATGATGGAACATGTTAGACTAGTGGTAAGTCTGTGTTGGCCACATACCATGACATTAGTTTTTTCATTACTTAGTGGGGGCTATGGGAATCCAAAGGCATTAAGAATGGTGCCCCTCCCATCTAACGTCCAATTTCTAGTGCAAAGCAGTGTCAGGAATTTTCAGGTCAAAAATCAAGAGACAAAGTATAGGGTTTTTCCAATGATATGTCAAACAAAGCAAGCAATGTGATGCACGCCATATCTATGGCCACTTGTGCGGGTAGACACGTTATAAAGCCTGATGACAACACTGCAATCTATTTGACACCAAAGCATGATAAAACAAACCATCACTTGTGGATTTCAGTGTGTTAATAGCCATCATTTCTTGCATAGTGAACAAAGTCAATTGGTGAATTGGTGGCTCATGAGAGATTTCTTACAAGACGCTATTTTAAAATAATCTATGACTAGCCAATTATGTTGGCTTATTCTAGCTAGTCAGTCAAGAAGGAAAACTAGTGGCTGAAAAATTCATGAAATGGCCCACTGTTCACGGTAATGTGATCACAAAATCTGTTCACTGTTTCTTTTATTTAGTGGAATGTCAACGCAAAAGTGGTTGCACAATTTTCCAATGATCCAAACAGCACCAAATGTTCAAGCATGTGTATATCTTTAATCCAAGTGGGGCCAAAATGTGTGTGCTACCAGAATTAGTCTGATTCACAATTAATATAGACATAAGACTGGTGTTAAAGCAAAGCTTTAGCATGATGGTTACAATCCAATGCTTTATCCTAGATTCTTAGTGCCACATACATGTGACACACCTTGGACCCATCCATGGCTTAAAGTTGGAGGTGGTTACTGTTTGCATTTCCAATTGGGCCTAATCAATATAACTAATGTTCTAATTCTCCCAACAGCAAACTTTTTATATTTCAGCCATTTTCAAGGCAGTTAATCTATTAAGAAGCAACCTTTGATTAAATTACCACATGCTTGCTGATTTTAACTACCAAAGGCAGTTTCGACCTTTGAGTTTAAAAATATACCAATCTCAGGGCCGTCTCTACTTTGTTTGAAACTAAATGAAGCAATGCTGGTTTAACTTCCTGATACAATTTTGACATTAAAAACCTATTAAACATAGTTTACTACTTTTGTTATTTTGAGCATAGCTAATTGGAGGGTCCCCCAATCATCATCTTAACAACTAAGAGTCCTCTCTTGCAGGAAATTGCCACCTTAAGAACCTTCACTGCTTTCAGCTGAATTTTGTTCACAGATAAACAAGTAGCACTGAGCGAATAGAGAACAAATGTTTGTGCCAACATAAGCAGTTCTTGGCTTCCTGGTTTCTACTATTTGGTGAAAGTTCATAGCAAATTATCTTCAGTAGGTTCTGCTTTGAGATATTTCAAGATCGCAAAAGACTAATTTCAGTGCATTGTGTCAGTAATGGGTAATAAGAGCACCATTATCAATGACATAAAAGTTGAAAAATAAATACTTGTCTCCTTGCTCCAAAAGTTCCCATCGTGACAAAACATCCAGGAAAGCTTTTTCACAACTGAAAAGTCCTCCCCCAAGCCTCACTTCAGTCTTGGATCACCCAAGTAACAGCAATTAAAATCTGTCACCAATCTTCAATTCTCTAGCTTATTCTAAATCAAATCTGCACCCTTCAGAAACATGCAATTAAAACCTAGACATTTAATCACATTAGAAGTTCAATTTTTGATCAGCATTTGCATACCCCCCTTCTCTATCCCACACACAGCGAATAATTGTAAGATGACATTAGACCCAAGGGTTGCCCTAAGAAGAAACTTCTTCATGGATGTGAGAATTCATCTCTTAATTTATTCTTTTTGAGGTACTAATCCAGACTAAATATTGCCTCTAAGTTGACCATTTTCTGAACTTTTAGTTGATCACAGTATATTAAACTAGAGCCTATGTGTTGCATATTAAAATCTCACCCCAGGCATGATCATTTAGGTCTCAGTTACAGAATTGTGATGTCTTACAGCCATCTCCTGTGTTTCAATTTATGTCCTTTTCATAACTCCAACCAAGTTCATACAACCTCTGGATAGACCCATTGAAGCTATTTGTCCAAACAAAATTGTAAGCAAAGCAAACAAATCAGGACTTATAATGCATCTATACCATATAAAGGGACCATTTAAGAAAATTTGCCTTCATTACTGCATCTTTGCACAACTCTTCGCACATGCACACACACACAAGGGAGGTGGAAGAGGGGGGAGAACCTCTTCGAGGACCAAGCAACAAACCCCACAACATGGATCTTATAAACTATTACAGTAGAGATAGAATGTAAGTAATCCTCTAGCTAAGTAGTCAAAATGACCAGGACAGCCTTGAAAAATATACAAAGAACTTGATAATAATTTAATGGTGGACAAGTGACCACATTAAATATTCACAAGAAGAACAACGGCTCAATCGTGAGGCCTTGGCCTAACTAATGGGAGGAACGGGCTCATAAAGCCAGGAGAGACCACCACAACAAAGACTCAGGGGATGACTCATACTATCTCAACTAAATGTCCCAGACAGATCTATAAGAGGACATGGTGCCAAAAACTCCAAAGACCAAGGAAGAGGACCTGCAGGAGAGTCAAGGCAAGGAGGCAATTATAGCAGTATGAAAGAAGATAGTGCAGACCAAGGTACATAATCATTATTTTCACTACTTTCTCTCACAAGATTCAGATGATACAGAAGCAACTATAGGAAGTCATGTCTCCCCTACACCAAAGTCTAGAAAAGACACGAAGAGTAGTACCGAGAGATCCTGAGTACAAAGCAACCACATACAAGAAGAAAGGCAGGCCATCAGAACAAAGAGGAGGAACAGATCGGGGGAGATGCAAATGGTGCGTCATAGGGAATAAATTGAAAACATTTACGAGGTGCAACAATGGGAACAAGAAAAGGTTCAAAACTTCCTGCAATCAACATGTGCATTGTTTCGAGTCTCTATAGGAAAATGTTTGTTGATTGGGTGGATCACCCAGCAATAGGAACCTTGGGGGGAGTGCTCATCATATGGGATTCAAGGAAGATCGAGGTTCTGGACAGAATGGAAAGGAGATGGGTCTGGTGATTTGTGGTTTTCAGCAATCAATGGTCCTTGTGATTCTGACAAGAGGGATGATTTTTTGGAGGAAGTAGCAGCGTTATATTCCATGGTCCAGGGTCCATGGTGCATGGGAAGAGACTTCAGCATGGTTAGAAGTATGGAGGAGAAACTAAATGATAATCACATGACTAGATCCAAGAGGCAATTTGATGAATGGATCTAGGAGCTTAATCTACAAGAGCCAAACCGGAGGAACTTGAAGTTCACTAGGAGCAATGGAAGAGATCGTCCAGCCATGTCAAAGTCAAGTTCCTAGGGAATCTAGAATGGGGGGGAAGTTCCCTCGGCAAAATATTTGGGCCATGGAAGGAATAATTTCAGACCATTGGTCAATCGTTCTAGACAAAATAGAAGCTAAGTGGGGTCCTTCCCCATTTCAATTTGAAAACAATTGGCTCCAAAACCTTGAATTCAAGAAGGTTTTCCAATAAGGGTGGGCGGAAATCCAAACTAGGGGCTGACAGGAATACAAATTCATGACAAAGTTGATGAGTATGAAAGAGAGAATCTGAAGAAGGAGTTGATGCATCTAGATAATAAGATTGAGCAAGGGATATTGGGCAAGATGCCATATGCAAAAGAAGGAAGATAATTGAGAAAATCCAAATAGTGGGTTGTCAGGTGGATTCTAGAAAAAAGGCCAATATAAAATAGACCAAGGAAGGAGATGTAAATTCTAAGTATTTCCACAAAATTCTTAATAGAAATCATGAGCCACCATTAATTGTTTAGAAGATGGAGGAAGGATTGTTGAAGAGGATAAGAAGATTCAAAACTCGATTATAGATTGTAACACCCCCCCCTCCCATTCTCCGTGCCCACGTGGCTCTAAGAGCACAATTACCCGCGCTGCCCTCGTTTCTTTCTTTTCTTGGATGTTGGGCCGCCCGGGAGGCAGGCCCGTGTTGCGTTAACCTTTTTCCTTTCTAAGTGTCAAATCCAAGAGACTTCCTGTGTACATTTCTTTATCGTATATAACTAATTCCATCACTATGAGATAAATTCTATAATCATTTATTGATCCAAACTTCATAATACATAAGCTTTTTATTTAATAAAGCGGAACATAAATTCAAAATTTAAATAAAACAATTTGGGCCAACCAGCCCTACAATGAAATAAAATGACCTTAAATATCTCTTAAATAGCCTTGACATTTATTTTCCTGAAATATTAAAGAGGAAGGGTGAGCTTACGTGCCCAATAGATCATTCTAAACATTTAACTCATTATCTTAATCAAACGAACCAAGCATGTCAAAATACTTTTATATATTAGGTGATTCAACCACTTTCTTGTTTATCGTTAACATTAAGACCGAAAGAACTTCCCCCTCCGTATTCCCCATTAGGTTCGAAATAGTGACTTTAATTCGGAACCTTATCTCATGGGCGAATTAGTCCTTACTCAACTAACAACCATTGCAACGAGACCCTCAGTTACCTCTTCAGGTTGGGAAATATCCACGTCGATTATCTTCACCGTGGCGGTACGTGATTTAAGATCTTAATTTAATTTTTTTTCTTTTTGTGACAAATCATACAATAATCGAATTAAATTAGTAATATAACATGTGAGCATCACGTGGATCATTGAACATCATTTATAGCATAGTTCATACATATCATGCATCATTCATAAATTCTAAGTAAGTGTAATCATGGCACAACGTCAGAGCAAACCTGCAAATCTATAAAAAAAATTCCAAGCAATCATCTTAAAAATACAAGCACATATGCAAGATCTATTTAAATCAAAATAAAGAGGTAAAGGCTAGACATCACTTCCACTTCGAAACGCAATTCCTTCTGAACCTTCTAAGCTCCTCTCAGATCTTTCTCCTTGCTAGCACTAGATTTGTGCAACACTTCGTTGCTACTACACTGTTGGCTATTTAGAACAGCTCAAGAAAAAAAAAACTAGGTGCCAAGAAAGAGGAAAGAGAGCAAGAGGGATCTTATCAACTCTTGTTGGGACAAAGAAGAATAAGAGGAGGAGAGGGTTTATATAGAGTATTTCAAGGGACAAGGTTCGTAATTTTTGGGTATTTTCGGATAGGAAAATTTTCGTTTCTATTGGGTTTTGGCAGCTAGGGTTGAAGCAACATGTTTTAGGGTTTTTTCTGAATTTTTTTGTATTTTTTGTCTTTTTTTCTTTTTCTTTCTTTGAGATATATATATATAGTCACACATATATACATTATTAAAGACATACTTATAAATATACCCCCCGCACACACACACACGCACACACACATACACACACACACACACACACATATATATATATTTCTATTGCTTTCTATTATTCATTTTCAGATACCAATATTTATTAATAACCTCATTTTCCTACTTTATTTTATTCCTTGGAGTATATATAGTTTATACTCCAAAAATGTTATAAAAGTCAAATTTATTTAATTTCATACAAAATTGTTGAGTATTACATAGATTGCCTTGATAATCACTATAAGGAGTGAAGAAATGCTATAATGGGAGTGGAGGGCCTAGAGTGGCATGGCATCTCAGAGCAGTGTTGTCAACATGAAAATTCAAAACTAGGCGATAAGCCTCTATGAGGCGAGGCAGCGCCTAAGAGGACCACAAAATAATTATTTAGAAATTCTTTAAAAAAATTATTTATTTATTCATTGGTTCCTCATTCTATATATATACACAAAACTAAAATAAAGGATACATTACTGAGTTTATTATATTATTACATTTTTATTAATTTAGAGTTTAAAATAACAATTTTTAAGCCCCTCCTAAAAAAATAAATTGCAACTACCTCTCTAGAGTGCCTAGGCAGTGGCCTAGGTGCTTAGAAGACCTAGGCGGCGCCTAGCTGAGGCCCAGGCAACACCTTGACAACGCTATCTCATAAGAGCAAAATAATTCGTTGGAAAGAAATTTTGAAGAGGAGGAAATCACATGAGCTATTTTCAGTTGCAAATGGTGGGATCAAGAAGGATGTCTAAGCATATATTCATGAGTTTCATAGGGATGTTGTAATTATTAAGGTAGTCAATGAGACTTATATATGTCTCATTACAAAGAAAATCAATCTAGTTAAGGTCGAGGATTTCAAGCCAATTAGTTTAACTACTTGCCTATGTATAGCTAATAAGCTAAGAAAAGTGTAGCAGTCTATAGAGAGTGAAAATCACATGGCCTTTATTAAGGATAGACAAATTATGGATGCTATGTTGATAATAAATGCAACTGTGGAGAATTATGAAGTGAACAGAAAAGAGGATCTTTTCCTGAAAGTAGATTTTGCCAAAGCTAATGATATAGTCATATGAATGACTTACTTGGACTTTGTTCAAGAGAAAAAGAGGCTTAGAGAGAAGTGGAGGAAATGTATTCAAGCATGCTTAGTATTTGTTGACTACTCCGTTCTCATAAATGAAAGGTCAAGGGGGAAGATTAGAGGGTCTAAAAGTTTGAGACAAGGGGACCCAATGCCCCCATTCCTTTACATGCTAATAGCTGACACTTTCACAAGGATTATGAAGAAGGCACTAGCAACTAAGAAAATAGAAGGATTGCATGTAGGCAAATACAAGATTCATATTATCCATCTTTTGTTTGCAGATGATTCTATGATTTTCATGAAGAATGATACACAGACTGCTCTTATATCAAGCAAACCTTATGTTTCCTATCAGTGTTAAACATCAATGGTAGCGAAAGTCAACTTCTTGGAATAAACATACAATCAGAAAGGGTGAACAGAGTGGCTGCAAAGATGAAGGTGTCTATACGCAGCTGGCTTCTAGGAACCAGTTATTCATACGGTCAAGAAAAGGCAGAAGGTAGGAAAAGAAGCTACTTGTCGAGGGGCCTTAAATCAGTTTAGAAGCTATCCCAATTTATGTCTTATATATTTTCCAAACACCAATACGGGTGGCTACAGAAATTGACCAGTCCATCAGGAGGATTCTTTGGAAAAGCGAAGATACGGAGAAAGCACGACATCTAGTTAAATGGGAGAAAGTTTGTAGACATTCAGCACGACGACCTAGGGATTGGAAAGATCCTCATGAGGAATGTAGCCTTGAGAGGGAAATGGTTCTAGAGAATGAGGATAAGGCTAGAGATGATGAGGGCAAACGTCATCAAGAGCATCCACAGATCTCAAGCCAATGATAGGGAGGCAAATATCAGCAACAAGTCTACCCTAAGATCCCCTTGCAAATCGATTTACAGGATTTATCCAAAATTTGAACAACACATTGGTTGGATGGTAGGAAATGACAAATAGGTAGAATTCTAGGAGGAGATTTGGTGCGAAACCATAAGTTTGAAGAAGAAGTTCCCAAATCTGTATAAGATGTCATATAAACATCATAGGCCTATTGCCAAGTTCACAGTTTGTAGCAGGAATGAAGACAGAGTTAGTTGGAAGTGGAATCTGCACCTGAATAGAAATATAAGTGAAAACAATATGAGAGGTTACAAAGTTGTTGCACATGCTGGATGGCTTTCAACCCTCGGAAGAAGAAGATATGCCTGTTTGGACTGGGGATCCTCAGCATGCGTTCTCCACTAAATGTTTTATGCTTAAATTAGAGTCCAGTTCTCACCACCCAAGTTTCTCTAGCGCGACGTTTATTTGGTCTACCAAGGCTCCCACAAAAGCCCAAATTTTAGCATGGCTTATATGCTTCAAAAAGATTAATAGTGCAGATGTAGTCCATAAGATGCCTCCTAATCACACCCTGTGCCCTTCTGTTTGTTGTACGTGCAAGGAAGACACTGAGGAGGTGCAACATAATTTTGGGCAACGCAAGACTGTGGTGCAGTTCGGGGGCTGTAGTACAAATTTGTTCGCTATTTGGTACAACATTTGGGAAGAAAGAAACATGAAGATCTTTAAAGACATGTATAGACCATTATATATGATTTGGGAGAGATTCCTAATTTTGTTCTCTACTTGGGTATCTAATTCTAGGCTAGGTAGAGATTATAATTTTGGCTAGTGACTATGTAATTGGCATACATTTTGTAAACTTTGTAATTGTCCCCATCTAGATATCTCATCTAGCAAGGTCTAATTATTATTAATATATTATCTTTAGTTTCCTTTCGAAAAAAAATATTCACAAGATATCGAAAGTTCTTAAATAGTTCTATGGAAGCAATGAAAGGGTAACAAAATAATGCAAGAGGGGGCAGGAGGAACAAACATGCTTGCTAGAGCTTTACATGTACAATCGTGTGTTAATCACAATCATCAAATTTCAGTTTCAAATTAGCTTTGCATTCAAATATTCCTTTCCAGCCTCAAACTGCTGAACTTGTACAAATGCGCCAACATGAACATTGATGACATGACAATGGAGCCAACAATAAGAATTGCTTGGTGCATAATGCTCCTACCATTGCAAGGTTTGTGAATGTGTGATGTATACATCATCTCAACATCAGAGAGGTCAGTTCCGGATTTAAACCAATGAGTCTGTGACAAGGACCAAAATGAAATAACCTCAATTGTTGTACCATGGTTGGCTGTTCACAAACGACAAAATCTACACGGATTAGCTTCTTCTATAATTTAAGTCAATCAGTTAGCATTCTTTATTTTTTCTATTGTCTATCATTCATTTATCTATTTTCTCTATTTATCATTAAATACATGGAACTCAACTCAATTAACCATTTTCTCAACTAAATGGGAGTCAAATGTGAATTTCCTTCCTTCACTCCACGCAATCATAGACTATGCAAGCATTTAAATTAAGAGCAATTGTGTCTTTCTTAATTGTTTGTCCATGTTATTTTATGTCCTTCATTCTCTATCACTTTTGTGGACTGTTTATAGGTCAATCTTCCTGACTAGAGCATCTAAAAGTAAAGTTGTTAAATTGAGATTGAACAGCAAAATTGTAAGCAATAAGATTAAAGTTGAATGGTAAATCACAAGATTTTTTTTTCTTATTTTTTAATTATCATATACAAACAACTATAACACTCACATATATGCAAAATTAATTCTTGAGCTCTTAAGATAACTTTTGGTTAATATTCTGATAAATCTCTTATTTTCAATATAGCATACTCTAAGAGTAGAAGAAATAAGAAGCTAACTTAACAATTTGAGTATATATATATAACAGTTTTATCGTGAAAATTCTTCTAGTGACATGTAAGAAACTGTAAATGAAATTATAGAAGGTTTTTGCAAAGAAGAGTGCCACAATAGGTTTAAAGAAAAATAGATGAAAAAAGCAAACAAAAAAAGGCATAGGTTACGAAATCGCTTCACTACTCTATGTCAATTGTATTAAAAAAATAAAAAATAAAAAATAAAAAAGCCGGTCACAAAGAGCAACCTGAGTCATGTCTCAAATGTCACATGACTCTTGAATCAAATCACATGATTCAATTATTGAAGCATGTAATTTTACCATATACCCATCTTAACATACAAATTTTCATCATACTTGGCAAGTTCGACCTGGCAATATATTTTCCTAAAAGTAAATTTTGCCTCAAGCATGCTCATTGTACAAAAGATTAGGCCAATGTTCTGTAGACCCCATCTATTTGGGCAAAGGTTAAGTTGAGGTGAGTTGAGTTACTCACTTGTTATTTTGTCCTGTTATGCATAATTTTTTTAATTTTCCAAATTATTTTCATTAATAATTTTTTAAAATAAGTTTTTTCACTCTTTGATATCTTCTTTTATTTAGACTCTTTAATATCACCTTTACATTTAAGAACTCTTGCGTTTTTTTCTTTTATTATCTTAGTTTATATTAGTCTTTTAACATTCTTAGACATCACTTTTCTGAAAAGAAACATGAAAGAATAGAAAAAAGCCAAGGGACGAGATGTAATTGTCATCGTATAAATCATCTCAAGCATGCATATTAAAAAAATCTCCCTAATACTTCACATAAAATCAACTCCAAATCCCACCATGTATCACATGGACATATCAGTTGGGCTCAATACTTGATAAAGTATCACCCAACTCAAGGATAAAGTGATAAAAAAGGAATGTCCTTACTGAAAGTCGTAAAAATGAAATAAATAAAATAAATGACAAAGACCATGAATTCTCATCAATTTCTCCAGCAAAGACCTATAACATCTTTCAGTCCAAGACTACATAGAGGTAGAACTACAAAAGCAAGCAAGTAAAAAGGGATTGCCTTCCAGCGTAACATGTATGTGATAATGACGATAAAGATAAAAGTGCTAGTGCAAAAAGGTAAAAAGCAAGCATTAAATAATGAACTTAACGGGCTGTAACCTTTACAATCATAAAATGAAGGCATCTAAAAAGTGAAACAGGTTTAACTCAAAATATAATAGGATACATTTTGGGAAGGCAATAAGACAGGACCTCCTTACTGAAAGTCATAAAAATGAAATAAATAAATAAATGATAAAGACGATGGATTCTCATCAATTTCTTCAGCAAAGACCTCTAACATCTTCCAGTCCAAGACTACAAAGAAGTAGAATTACACGAGCAAGCAAGTAAAAACGGGATATTGACTTCTCAGAGTAACATTTATATGATAATGATGATAACGATAAAAATCTTAGTGCAAAAAGGTTAAAAGTAAGCATTAAATAATGAACTTAACTAGGAAGAACCTTTAAAATCATACAATGAAGGCATCTGAAAAGTTAAACAAGTTTAACTCAAAATAAAATAGGATACATTTAGGGAAAACACCAATGACCCCATAAATAGGCGTGCTATTGTGAAATCTAATATTTTACCTACCAGTTTCCAAAACTTTAGAAAGAGATAGAGAGGAAGAGAGAGAGAGAGAGAGAGAAATATTTAATTACAGCTATCACTCACTTGTATTGGGACCATAATCATCAAAATATGTTTGCTGGCTGGACCTCAAGTTGACTTGTGTTCATTAATAAAGGTACCTACTGTTTTAAACCAGCGCATAAGATTTCGATGATCCTTCACATAAAGCCATGCTTGGAGAAAGGGAAAGAGAGTTTCGTTCACACCACGCTCCTCTATGTATCCATGCAAAGCATCCTTGGCTTTCTCATCAAGGTCTCTGCCAATGTGCCATGCCAAAAGTAATCAAAATAAGAATCCTCAGCACTTCACAGTAACACCATAAGGCAAATATGTTTGTGTGTGTGTGTGTGTAAACAGAAAGAAAGAAAGATGCAGTCCAAAGTCCTTATGGATGATGAAAATCATGGAAACAAAGACAGGTGGATCACCACTATATTTAATTTCAACATAAATTGATTTCTTTCTTTTTCTTTTTTTTTTTTTTTTTTTTTTTTTGATAAGAATCAAAAATATCATCAATAATGGATGAGTAAATGTATACATTCCTGGCACAAGTGGTGCCTCCCATAGAGAGTAACCTAACTGGATGAGGAACAAACAAAACATAATTGTCCTTCAGAAGATCTCTCATTGTGAAACCTTCAAAGTCACTTGGAACAAAGCACCATATTCCTTTTAACCACAGTTTCAATCCCTAAGCCCCCTTTCTCCATTGGTTTTTGAACAACCTCTATTAAAAGATATTTGCATTTCCCCCTTCCTCTCTGCCACTCCCAAAAAAGGATTTAATCTTTGTTTCTTAATCCCTTTAGCTGCAGTAGATGGTATTCTGAACAAAGACAAGTAATACAAAGGAAGTATGGATAGAACAGGTCGAATTAGCACTAATCTTTTCCCTCCAATATTACTTCTTGAAAAAAAAAAGCTCTCCTTCTCCTGTCTAGCCTTCGCAAAACCATAATGCATACTAGCCCCCACAAGGTCGAAGAATGCGGACTTTGCCCTGATGGCAAGTGAAGATATTTCAATGTTAATGATCCAACCAAACATCCAACCGCATTTTCTAGTCACAAGAATACCTCCTCCTCCATATTCACCATACTTTTGCAATTGTTGCTATTCTAGAAGTTAATGCGAGACATAAAGATACAACTCATGTTTGATCTCTGCAAGCCTTATGCTAATCTCCACTTTATCCAATTATTGGGACTGGAATAGACTGAATAGCTAATAGTGAAAAGGTATTATTTCTTGAAAAGGTATTATCTCGGCAAGCATTAAGTGTTCCACGCTGTTTAATCATTAATGCAAGGAATGTAATTGGAACAAGTTAACAATTGCACTTTCGTAAAATATTTGGTATGGTTATCTAATAAGAAATTAATTAATTATTTTACTTCATCATGATATCACTAATAGAAATAAGAAACAAATTTTGCAATCCTATATTTGGTACTTCAATATCACATTGGCAAAGGTGTTCATTAATTTCCACAAAACAAACTACAATCATCTTTCTAATAGAATTGAATTTTGACTGCTAGTATCGTGGTTCCATAAAGCTGACCAAGTGATTCATGGAAAGTGGAATGAGGTTTGGAAAATAATGCGATTAGGGTCACTACTTAAACTAAGCACGGGAGACCGCAATCATCCATTCATCAAGTAAAGGGCCTACTACACCCTTGCTACTGTGAGGTATTATAAAGGACTGGTGTACATCACCTTCTTCCTTGTGGACAGGCTATTGTGAAATTTATAGCCATGGCCTCCAACCTCTATCATCATGGCAAGCCCCATCATTCAATCACCTTTGGTCAAGTAAAAGTCAAAAAAACGAAAGCCTAGACTTAAGGATATAAAACCACTAGATGTACTAGCTTTTATTAATATTAATAATAGTTTCCAGTTTAAAAAAAAAAAGGATATAAAACCACTAGATCACAAGGGCAAGTTGGGAGTTGGAAAGACTCTTTAGAGAACATAAGCTTTTTTTTTTTTTTGCTGACCTGGCACCATTTCCATTGCTGCTTCACAACTCTCTCGAAAGACCAGTTCTGGAACCATAACCCCAAAGGGTATCGATGCCATCCACTCAAGTTCCAAAGCATCATTTAGAAATAATCACGCTATGAGAATGTAACACAAAGTATACAACTACAAGTAGTACACAAACGTACAATTAGGACTAACTATAATTAATTAATAATAAAGTGTGATTGTTGTTGCACCAAAAAAGGGCACAATCATGACATGTTAACCCACATTTAATACCAAAGACATTTCCAAACATCTAGGTCATACCCTATTCCAACCAAATAGGCAAATACTCCAAAACATTGCAAGATAGTAATGCATGAACTTCTCTCCTTCAAAAACAACCTATGGTTACTCATCACCATTAAAAAGTCCTCATATGAATTTGGTATTTAAAGTGTTCCTTCAAGATAGATCTCACATTTCAACCATAGTTTTCTCACAACCAAAGACAAGAACGAAAGATGGCTCACTAATTCCCAATCCTAAGAGCACAATAGGAGAGCAATGTGGCATAACCTCCAATGAGCAATAAGCCAACCGAACACCTTGATTTTAAAAGCGCAACAAACATTTCATAGGGTAGTGAATAAGAAAATCTGAGGAAGATCAAGGGAAACACAAATAAATTCTAAAGATGAGCTACAATAGAAGAAAACTGAAGAATGGAGAAACTAAGATAATTGATCCAAATTGTTAGAAAATTGTATCTAAGCCAACTTTTCCAACAGCGCTTCACTTAATTCTCCAGTAATTAGAGCCTTAGACGTGTGAAAGTTATGAGAAGGCATAGACATTGGGTTAGAATCTCCAAAGACCAAGAAACTACAAACAGGTTGAAGATGAACAAAGAATAGCCAATATAGCCATGGAAAACAGAGGATGTAAGATTATATGTTTTACAAAAAACCGTTACGCAATAACATGGGATAGGACCTCAATGGCTCATATCTTGCATTGTTGCACTAAAATATTAAGTCGAATATCAAGTAAAAGAATTGGCAGTCAAAGATATTTAGAAGGTAAACCCAAAATCATTCGTCGAGGAGATGTGGAGAAGATGGGACATTTTCGTATATATCACCAAGAAACAGGAAGCCATAGGCAAGGTTCAACTACTCTAGCATGAAAGCACCGGTTCATACAATGGAAATCTCACGACCAAATGAATGACGGAAACGGGTGAGGCTGTTACCAAACCATCTTTACGAGATCCTATTGTTTGCAAAAGCCATTACGGTCGCATGCAACTGCTGTAGAGAACAAATGTTTTATCCAATAGCACCCTCAGAAAGTTTTCATGACTGGGAAATTTTTCACTCATAACTACTATCGTTATCCTCACACAAAGCGACCAAACCCAATTCACAAACTAAATTGTCTCCTAAACTTTCTTCTGATTTCCACAAGGTACATAATAAATGCAATCACTTTGTCAATCATCTACAATCAAGAAACATGTTCATAATTTGTGTTGCATATGTGTGTGTGTGTTTGTAATCCACCATGTATGAGAAAATACAATCTGTGTTATTAAGGAATGTTGCAAAAATACTGCATAAATAATTGTGAATATTTTAGAATTAGAAAGTTCTCTAATTACAAGGATCTTTTGTTAATAAAAGATATTTCCTTCTTGTGTCCTACAGAAACTATACATTATAGAGGTTTTTGTACAAAATAAAGTAATAATGACAAATATTATTCTCTCAGTTTCTAACAGTATGTTTAAACAAGATGAGAAAATGATCTGAACAAGAGAATCAAGGCTCATGTCGTTATTGTCATGCCTGTCTCATCAATATTGAGCACGGATGCACTATACTGCATCTTCAGTCTTGAATCTTGCCTTGACTACTTTGCTTCAAAGGGCATAGCAAAGTGTTTTGGCTTATCGTCTAGAATTTCCTTCCAACTTTTTTATATATAATTCGCATAGATCCAAGAACAGGGTTATGAAAGTAAGATGTAGATTGAAGACAAACCAGTATAACTGGATTTTGCAGAATTTAATTTTTTACTTTTTGCAAGAGCCAAAGCAATTAGATTTTTTTCTTTTCAATAGACATATTAACTGGAAAACAAGTTAACTGATACATAAATATGGAGTTTCCATTCATATATTCAAGTTATTCTACTAAACTCAACTTGACTATATCTTTCTCAAAAACATGAAACGGGACATAAACTCTTAAGTGTGGCAATTTATGACACGATACGATAACCCGGCCTAAACACAATACAAAACTAAGGGGTTTGCATTTAGCATAAATGGCCTTAGTTCAAAACCGGTCAAACACAATAAAATACAGCTAGATTCAGGTCATAAACAAGTTAACCTAATAAACCCAAAAGTAACACGTTTAACACCATTATAAATAAGTTAAGAGATAAATTATAAATAAATTAATTTAAAATTAATATATTTTATTAATTTATTGATAATATAATTTTTATTAATTTTTTAAAAAATATTTTTTACAAACTTAATTTATTTTTAATATGTTTTATATTTTTATTAATATTTTTTAGAAAATGTAATTTTTAAATTTGATTGTAAAAAGTTAAATCGATTATGTACAGGTACACAATTATAATACAGTTAATAAACAGATCAAAGTTTAGGTTTGCAAATCTGACACGACTAATAAATGGATCAGGTTTGGCTTTGCAATATATGGATCAGTCTGTTTACAACACGGCCCGTTTATAACACGATAACACAAATTATCACCCCTATAAACTCGCTTCTTCCACTATCCTCTATCAAAGACTAATTGTTCAAACTACAAGTATAAATCTTTCTCGATTATCTTTGTCTAGTTCATTTAGGCCTCATTCTACCTATGTTGTCATCATCGAGGATCAAGATTGTGACTTTGACTTGACTATTATCATTTAAAAATTGAAATTAATTCAGATAAGTCTAAGACATGGAGAGTTTTGTTTAGAAAAAATCACCAAATAAAAAAAATATATTATAGAAAATTTTCTATATGCTTAAATATTGAGATTTATTGTAGTATAAGTTACAAATTAAATAGATAGACACTTTAATACACAAAAATACTTATAAATGATCTAGCATAATCAATCTTCTTAAGTGAGTTGATCAATTTTGAAATAGTGAATTTTGGTTTATTTCCTTTTCCTTATTTTGAAATCTAACTTTGTGGTAGCTTACTTCATGATCATATAATTTGCTAGTTTTAGTTTCACCACATTGGTTTATCATTTAAAAGTATTATTTCATCTTGATTTATGAGAGAGAACTAAAAGAAGACGACTTTGGGAACTTATTTAATTTGGTAAGTTCTTATCTCATTTCTACTTTAATTGTTTATTTATTAATTTACTGCTTGTTTTCTTCCCTAAATTGGTAAAGTATATCCTTTAAGCTACACATTTTGTTTGCTTGTTAAATTATTTCTTAAAATTTATATAGTTATGTTGGTTGAAGAAATTAGAAATAAATAATAGACAATGATTATTGGTATTTTTTTATTGATGAAGTGGCATTTTTATTGCTTTACTTTTTGTTAAATTTTGTCAAATTTTGTTGAATTTTATCAAAAAAGTTTTGCATATTTTAATTGAAAAATATAAATTTAATGGAAGTTATCATCTTTCAAAATTCATCAAATTATTTTAGCAAATTTTTGCATTTTATTCATTTTAAGATTACTTTGCACTTTGGTGATTAAACAACAACAGAAAAAAATGTTCTGCAATTTAGCCAAATTTCGATGAATTCTTGAATCATGGCCACCATGTAATGTCAATAAGTCACTCTTCCTTGCTAGTGCAAGTTTTCATCTGTATCTTGACAAGGATATTCAGATGTTTTGTGTTTCTTATGCCACATAATTCAAAGTCAAATGCAAAGATTTTCCAGTTAAATAATGTTGATGAACTATAAATGAAAGTACAACCCAAAATTTATTGTGAATATCCAACTTTGTCTTCCGACATCCTTCTCAATTGTTTGCAATAAACAAAGTTCACCATTCCCAATGCAAGAAGTACTGAGTGGCCAGGAATAGATAACATCCTACATTGGATGCATATAAAATAATTGACTGAAGTTCTTGACTAAGGTTTTGGGACGCACGAATACATACATCATCAGTTTTGCAACTTAATTCACCAAAATCCAAATGAAGTCTTGTTTTTGAACCGGTAGTTCAATGACTAACCACCCTCTATAAAAGCCAACAGAATAAATGTTCAAAATTTTATTCCTAACTTTTGCCACCCACTTCACCGTGAATACTGCCTAGTTTTAAGGTTTTCTTTCTTCCAAAACTTAACCTTGCTCTCTGCATCTCAATCAACTCTCTTTTTTTTTTTTTTTTTTTAAGTTTTCAATTGGATATAGTGTTGTCAATTAACATCAACTAAGGACAAAATAAAATAAAAACTTAAATCTAAACCCAAAAAAACACAACCGTGCAAACACGTGTGAAGAAAGAATAAAAAAACGTACTGGAAAACGGGACCGCTATACTTCTTGGGAACTGCAAGAAACTGGGAAGATTGGACCTTAGGCCTCAAAGAAACTGAGTGAATTCCCATGGCATCCGGATAAAGGCCACACAGAAAATGAAGAGAGTCTTCCCGCCCAGGCTTAGACACATCAACATGAAGAAACAATTGATTGATCTCATCTTCATCATCGTCATCTCCGCCACCAGGAATTATGTTTGCCAACCGCATTACTGATACACTAATCTCCTCATCCCCATAAGTCCTCCGAAGAACAGGACCGTTCGATTCCAACGCACCTTTCACAATTGAAAACGGCGATGGAGGGCTCACCTTCTGTTCACCAAACATCAAACAAATTCAACAATAACCTAATAAGTAAACAACAGCTTAACTCGACTCAACTTTACTCCTCTCTATCAACTGCTAAGTCCACATTGAAACTAATTACGCCACTTTAGGACTTCCCCTGCCATTACTGTCACCGTGTAATGTTAATAATTCACTCTTCTTAACTGGTGCATCCAAATGCCTAAGTTGTCCATCCAAAACCCTAGAAGACACAAAACACTAGAAATCCGCAATGACTAAAGAAAAAAAACACATGGAGTTTGATTCGGTGTAATGGAGAGTACCGGTGGAGGAGTCATTTTGGAAACTTCAAGATAGTGTTCTTTGAGGGAGCGTAGCAAGAGAGAATCGACAGCGGAGGAGACGCTTGATGCGTAGTGATTTGAGATGATTCGACATTGATGATGCAGAGCTCCTTGGCCGCTGGTTAATATTTTCTTGAACGTTAACATTCGCTCGTCAACGAACTTCTCTTCTGGATTCTTCGTTTAGAAGATGAAGAGGACAGTGAAGAAGAAAAATGATTCAGCACGCCGCTGTCATTAGGGTAAGTCGAAGAGAAAGGTTCGCTGGTTGGAAACTTGGAAAAAGCGGCAACCGCGAGGCGCCGAGCTTGGTATGGCCAGGGAAAATTTGAAGGGGAATGTGAAATTAACAAAATAAAATAAATAAATAAAATGCTAAAACTCGTTGATATTGTGCATTTTATTTCATTACACCACATTCAGGTATTTGATGGATAAATGATATATATTTTAAAATATAAAATAAATAATCGAATAACTACAAGTATTAAGACTGTATAAAAATGTAATTAAAATAGTTAGATTGGCACTACCACCAGCATGCAATATATTATTTTTATGGGAAACAACGTATATTTTATAAATGTTATAATAATGTTTGTAGTATATCATAAATAAATAAAAAAAACAGCAACATCGTGCTCGTTTACAGTGGCAATCAAGAAGAAGATGTTTCAATAATTCTCCTTTTATGCACAAAAATATATTAAAATACACCACCCTGATGTAAATTGTGGTCGCAATGAAACAATACCAATAGAGAATTGATGCTATAGGCAAAAAAGTGGTCTGACCACGTAACCTCAAATTGGTGAAAGTATTAATTTTAATCTTATTCCTTCAAAATTAAACATAAAAATATAATAATTTTTAATCACATTTTAGCTAATTTCATGTGTCAAACAGTCCCTTAGAAGAGATCTTGACATTGAGCCTTGCCTTGATTGACTAGCGGGTAGTTTATGGTTTTTCGAGTATACTGATATTGTTGGCGATAAAAAAAATTAAGTTCACTTCCAAGTAAAAAGATGGAGCTTCAGCATAATGGGATCAGTTGAGACAAACAAGAAGGAGATAAGGAAGGAGTCCAATTTCTCCACGAAGGTGGATGAAACTACATTTGAAATTCTACCTCTAAATTGAGTGATACGTCTTTAATGCATGTCAACGGTGTATTCACTAGTTTATAATAGAGTTCTTGAGATTAGCACCTTGTAATTAACCTCTAGAACTGAAAGGCTCAGGGATTTGAGGAGATAAGTGGGAAATAAAGGATAGCTCTTAAGAAAGCCACGGTAAGTCATTGTCCTAATAATGCTACGCTCACTACAGCTAAAAAGGGTAGCAACGCTGGTGGAAATACTACCAATGAAGTCAATAGAACATAATCATTAGAACCACATCCCAAGCCTTGTGGCATTGGTTGGATTGAGAAAGTTAGAAAAGTCGTGTCAATGAACATTATAATGTCTTCTTTTTAAGTTGGTGAATATTTCGATCAACAACCATATTGCGATGTAGTTGACATGAATGCATGCGAAATATTGTTGGATGGCGTTCATTTGTTGATAGTGAAAGGTGAAAAAGACATAACAAAGGGGAGCACAATTTGATATATAACGAAAAATTGTTTCAGATAGAAACTGATAATGCAAAAAGGAATAACAGTTGCAGAAAAGAAGAATGAGAAGAAAAAAAGAACTGAGGAATGGGAAGAATAGAGCAGAAAGTTTATAGTATAAAATTTTATGTATTTTTGTGTTTTGTTTTTCATGATACATATGCATTATGTTACACATTATATACAAGAAGACATGTACATGTGGCAGACAATAATTGGAGTGACTCAGTTTAGTACACGTGGCATTCTACTATTGGAGAAATCTAATCTGATGACAGTGTGTACAGTTGGAGCTTGATCATTGGTTGGCTTTTGTAACTATATCTGAATATTCTTCAACAACTGAATATTCTTCGACATCCCCCCTCAAACGAAGTTGCATTGGAATGGTAGTGAGCTTACTGCATATATTGAAGAAAATAAGAGGATGGCAAAACTTTGGTGAGAGCATCAACAATTTGATCGGAGGATTTGACATGACAAATTTGTAAAGAGCCCCGAGCAACACGTTCATGTATGAAATGAATGTCGAGCTCAACGTGTTTGGTGCAAGAGTGCATGATGGGGTTGCTGGCAAGGTGAAGGGTGCTGATGTTATCACAAAAGAGTATTGGAGAGGAAGAAGGAGTGTGATGCAGGTCATGCAAAAGGGATTCAAGCCAAATCAATTATGCAGCAGCATTAGGGAGACCTCTGTAATCGGATTCAGCATTGGAACGTGAGACCACACATTGCTTTGTCAAAGACCAAAAGATAAGACTAGGACCAAGAAAAGAGTAGTAGCCACTTGTGTTTCACCTATCATCGGGACAACTAGCCCAATCTGCATCTGTGTAACATGTAAGTGCAAGATAAGTGGGATGAGAGAGTGATAAACCAAGAGAGGAAGTGCCTTGAAGATAGTGAAGAATCCTTTTTACAATAGACCAATGTTTTGAAGTGGGAGCACGCATAAATTGGCAAACTTTGCTGACAACAAAGCTAATGTCAGGTCTTGTCATGGTGAAATACTGAAGAGGACCCACAATGCTACGATAAGAGGAGAGATCAGGTAGAGGTTCGCCATCATATAAGGACAACGGAGAGTCGGATGGCATTGGAGTGTGTCACGGCCTGTAGTCAGCCATATCAGCTCGGTGAAGTATATCATGTACATAACCGGATTGATTTAAATGAAGAGTGTCATCAACTTGTGTAACAGAAAATGCCGAGAAAATAGAATAGGGAGCCAAGGTCCTTGAGAGGAAAGCGAGCGTGCAATGTAGCAACAAGATCAGTCATGAGAGAAGAACATGAGCCGGTGAGGATTATGTCATCAACGTATACAAGAATCATCATTATGGAATTGCGGTGGTAGATGAACATTGACTGATTAGCCCTTGACATGAGAAAATCATATTCTAAGAAGAAAGAACTTAATTTATTGTATCACGCACAAGGCAATTGCTTAAGCCCATAGATGGCCTTGTGAAGTTTACAAACAAGGGGAAGATCAGTTGGAACAACAAACTCTGGCAGTTGGCACATATATACCTCTTCAGCACGATCGCCATTTAGAAAAGCATTTTGAACATCCAACTGTTTGAGAGGCCATCCATAATAAAGAACAAGTGTGAGAACTATCCGAATGGTAAGAGGTTTAACAACAGGATTAAACATTTCAAAGTAATCCAAACCATATGTCTAATTGAAACGTTTTGCTAAAAACATTGCCTTGTAGCTTAGAAGAGTGCCATTAGAATTGTATTTATGCCGGAATACCCACTTACAACCCACAAGTTTCCCACGTGGAAGGGGAACGAGAGACCATGTTGAATTGGTATGCATAACATGAAGTTCATCTAATATTGTTGCTGTTCAATCTTGAGAGGTAAGAGCTTGTTTGGCAGCAGAGGTTCAAGGAAGGCTGCTAGAAATGCTTTGGGCTTGAATATACCAGCCTTGGCACGAGTAATCATGGGGTGATTGTTTTGAGGAGGAGCAATTTGTAGGGAAAAAAAAATAGATGTTGTAGTAATAGGATGAATAGACGGATGAGCTGAAGGGGAAGAAGCTATAGGCGAAGAGGTGGAATCAGCTGTTGTAGCAGCAGAAAGAGAGGGTTGAACAGTAGAATGTGGATAGAAATCTACAGCAGAAAAGCCATCACGGCAAGCAGGTGGTGTAGACCGCAATGAATCGGCATGTACAGCAAGGGATAGAACTGGCTGTAGGAGAGAAGAAGGCGTGGGCTGCATTTGAAAAAGATTTTGGAATGGGAAAAAAGCTTTATGGAAGACAACATGTCGTGAGATGTATAGACGTCTCTAAACCAAATTGAGGCATAGGTAACCTTTGTGAGATGTGTTGTACCCCACGAAAACACATGGTGACAAACGATACTCTAGCTTGTGTCTCACATATGGTCGAAGATACGGGTAACAAGTACAACCAAACACACGCAAGTGATCATATTTAGGTTGCTCCCCAGATAATGCTTCATAAGGGGAGACATTGGAGATAACTGGTGAAGGCAAGCGATTTGTAAGATATACGCTGGTGAGAAAAGCATATGACCATAATGATAGAGGTGTCGAACAATGAGCCATTAGAACAAGACCCATTTCAACAACATGTCTATTTTTGCATTCAACACGACGATTTTGTTGTGGAGTGTATGGGCAAGAGATCCGATGTAAAATGCATGTGAAGCAAGAATAGGAGCAAACAACTGAAATTCACCTCCCCAATCACTTTGTAATTGTTTAATGCCACAATGAAATTGAGTAAAGACCATTGCTTGGAATTGTAAAAAATATTTGAGAACTTCATATTTGGTACGTAGTAGATAACACCAAGTAAACAGTGAAAAATCATCAATAAATAAAAAGAAATCATGAGCACCAATTAAGGATGTTACCAGGGCAGGACCCCTAAATATCAGTGTGCGTAATATCAAAAGGTCATAATGCTCTTGAATTAGAATTAGAAAAGGGGAGTTTATAGCTCTTGGCAAGACTACATGATGAAGATGGAGATAGTGTAGAAAAATGAAACAAACCAAAAAATTAGGAAGCATTACTTAAAACAGACACAAATGGGTGACTGAAACGAAAATGCAAAACCTGAGATGAAACAGAACATGTGAAAGCAGCCAAAGGAGATGTTGGTGATGCAGAATGGAGTGAAATTTTATACAGGCCATTTTCAAGAGAACCACGAAGAAGAACTTGCTTCGTTGACAGATCCTTCACGAAAAAGTAATCAAAATGAAATTCAATAAACACAGGATTATCAGAACAAAAAGAGGAAACACGGATCAGTGGTATAGAGATAGAAGGAGAATGCAAGACATTGTGGAGGAAAAAAGAGCTAGCGGTAGAGGGAAAAAGAATAGTACCAACGTTGGCGATGGTGATCGTAGTGCCATTGCCAACCATGACCTGATCGAAACCTATGAAAGGAATAGAATGTTGCAAACTATTAAAACCAGGCATTAGATGGTGAGACGCCCCTGAATCCATGTACCAGACAGGATTAGCTACTGATGCAGGAGCAGAAAACAGAGTAGTGGCTTGAGGAGGTGGAGCCCATAGAGAAGGTGGAGAGGTCGCATTTCTGGTGGATTGATATGCTTGATTCATACGATGGTAGCAGATAAGAGCATAATAACCTACATTGCCACAAATCTGACATCCCGATTTGCCCTTAGAAGGTCGCCAGCTATGGGAGATTGCTGCAATGGTGGAGGGCGACCCATAACGCTTGAAGAGGAACTATAAGAGAAGGAAGGGTTTGGGCGAGGAGTCACAATTTGCTCAGGGAACTGTGGACGAGAGTGGAAAAGTTGTTTCGATCCAATCACAGCAGTGAAGTTAACCTGGGGAATATTGAGCTTGTCAACAAAGTTTTGTCGCTATAGTCCCAGATCGTAGCTCAACAACTGGCTGTGAGCTTCTTCTATGGTTGGCAATGTAAATTGAGATTAGAGATGTAACCAATGAGTTGATTCAAGACCAAGACCTTGATAGAAATGGACGAGTTGATCTCTCATAGTTATAACTTCGCCGATTGAGAATAGTTGATCGAGAACGAATTTCAATCGAAGGAGGTACTCATCTGCTAAAATACCATCCTTCGGGATCGACTGAAGTCCATGCGCAACTCTAATATACGTGATTGAGATGCTACTTCATAGGTTCAGGCTAGGGCATTCCAGATTTCAGATGCAGTGGAGTAAGCTACAATCTGGGTGAGCGTAGAATCTGAGAGTGAGCTATAAATCCAGTTCATCACTAACCTGTTGTAGCGTTGCCAAATGACATAATGAGGGTTGGGGTCTCGTTGATGAGCATCAATGAACCAAGGAGGTGTGTTGCTTACTTTATGTGCACACTTTTAAATAGATAAAGAGATGCAAAAATGCATTCTTTAGATGATGAATGAATAATATGCAACATAAATAAACCCTAGACATAAAGCAA